>CAJHQQ010000590.1:0-168536 GCA_905132885.1 Moricandia moricandioides
TAACTGTCGAAAGTTATCCAGGTGGCTCTAGTGATTCTCAAAAGCAAGACCCATCGGTATGTTAGCTTGAATCATGTTGAATAAAACTTGACTTGATCTCAAAGTTGGTTTTTCTCTCACAGCAGCAGCGTGCTCTGATACCAGCCCTGTCCATGCTGTTGGGCTGGTCATACTGTTCGATTGCCTCGAGCCTTTGGGTGTGGAGATGTTGTTGCCTAAGGTTTGCAGCTCCTGGCCTGTGCAGCTGGAGGTTGAATGTCATTGTTGTCAACTCCATTGGCAACCTCTTGATGAGGTTATGCCTGGTGTGACATCATTCAACTCCAACCTAGTCGAAAGGAATTAGTTGTCGTCTCTTCGCTTATCTTGCTAACTCTCTCTCATAGACCCTGATATTGTCTACTCGTGGACAAGGTCTGATGGTCCTCTGCTCCGCAAGTTCATACACCTGGAGTCAAAGAGAAATGAAGAAAGATTGTGTCAAGCTAAGGCAATAAAAGAAAATAAGACTTAGTCTCAAGTTATGACTAATCTCACTGTCACAATCACTTATACACTGGCAACGACGCCAAATCTGATAAAAGATCTTGCTCACAATTGAACGCTTCTTGTCCTATTCTCTCTCATTTGTTTATTGTATTACCTTGTCTCCTAGCTAGCTATTTATCTGTCTATATAATCATGTAACCAGAAACAATATCAAGCAAGGAAACATTTTCTCTCCTTCTCTCTCTCTAATTTCGAAATCACTCTCTCTCTCTCTCTCTTGTTCTTCATGTTCTTCATTCTCCAGCAATAAACTCTCTCTAAATCTCTAATTCTTTCATGGTATCAGAGCACTAATGATGTAACCATGGCCGAGCCAGCTGATCATCAAACAAAGGACAAACCAGGATGGAAGAAAGGCGAGCATACTGAGCTAAAACCAGATGAAGAGAGTGTGCATGAGCTGAAACCAGCTGAAGTAAGTGATCTGGATGAGCTAAGTGACACTACACAAGGACGAGCTGAGCTGAATGAGAGTGACACTGAAGCTGCCATGGACCTAGCTGGACAAGTGATTTTTGGCCCAAAAGAGAAGATGGATCAGATTTGTTTCTCTCAGCCCAAAAGAAGTTCAAACCCAAAGTTAAGGATCCATTATCTCTTTCTGATGAATCAGCCACGAAATTCAAGTCCAAGAAACCATTTGGATGTGTTTTGGATCAAGTTTCCTAAGAAGAAGTATTGCAGCCCATGGAGAGTTCATAACAAATTCATTATGGGTCTGTTTCATGCCAAATTCGACCAGCCCTTTGTTCATTCCATTTCAAGCCCATTCTCACCAAGAATACCAAGAGGGAGTCAGCAAGAAAGTCAAGTTCTTGGTAAGGCAAAGAGACATTCAACAAAACACTTATTCTGGTCCAAAATCAAGTCTACATTCCTAGTTTCTAAATTTCTTGATTTCTACACTTTGTCTTTTCATTTCTACAACTTGTAAGTCCTATATAAGAGGATGCACGACCAGAATAATAGACATTCACCTTTTTATCAAAATTCTCTCTAAATCTGTGAATCCCTTGTTCATCCATGAACACTGATTGCTAGGAGTTCATTCTCTGCAAGCAAAACCTGTCTTTGATCAAAAACAGAGTTCATTCTCTTGATCAAGGACACATCTACACAAGTGTTGATCAAACCACAGATCCTCACTGAAGATCATCAACCATTTCGACTTCTATCCATCAAAACCATCATTATCTATCATCCAAACCATCAGATCAACCTTCAAAGAATCAGGGACAAAAGGATCTCCTCACCAGGGGTTCATCATTTGGTATCAGAGCAGATTTGAAGGCTCTTGATCTCTGGTTTGATTCTGACTTTTCACATTCTTTCTGTTTTTGGGATTTTTGATCATCTGATCTTTGTTCTCTTTATCAAACACTCTTTTCTGTCTATCTGTTGTATCTGCAAGAGGGCCAACCAGATTATCAAAAAAAAAAAGAAAAAAAAAAACGAAAATCAAAAGAAAAAAACCCAAAGAAAAGTCGAGGAGGAATCCGACTAAGGCTGAAGAGAAATCCAGCCCTGGTGGTAAAGCCTCTTGCAAACAAAAATCTTGCAATCTTTCTATCTCTTTCTTCTGTTTTGGGGTTGGGGATTGTTCTCTAAAGCTTGATCTTTGTTTGTTACTGAGCTACTGGATTCACAGAAAAAAAAAATCACAGAAAAATCAGAGAGAAACACCAAGAGAAGTGAGGCTTTGGCTATTTGTTATTGTGTTAATTTTTCTTGTTGAGTTTCTTAGCAGGAAGCCATGTCTGGAGGAAGCAATGGCAGAAGGAGACGTCCTGAAAAGGAACTAGATTATAACCAGTTCAACTCTGCAACAAAAGCAGCCTTGGAGAGAAGAGAAAAATCTATGAGAAAAAGAGATTCTTATGCCATTGATGAGTCTGGTTATGAGCAGGAAAGGATATATTCTAGGAGGTCACTGGAAAGGCTTAACAGGAGGAGCACACATCATGATCAATTCAGTTCTTCCACAAATCATTTGCTGGAAAAAGGACAGACTTTGATAAGACAAGAAAAATCGGTTTTTAACCATTCTGATTCTGTGCAGGAAAAGGCACGACCAGTGAGGCAAGATGAACCAACTAGGAGGAGCAGAGAACGTCCTATACATGCCATAGAAGAGACAGGAGCTTGCTATGGTCGTGATCCCATAAAGAAGTCTCAGAAACAACCAGCAGCACTTGATTATTTGGACAGCCAACAGTTTCAAGATGATCTCAAAAAGATTGCACAACAAGTACTGCAAGATTTTGTAACAGACCAGAAAAGGAGACCAACCTCACGACCTTACTCAGGAGTTGATGATCCAAAGGGTTGTAGCAAGCAGGAGCAGATTGTCCAAGAACTGAAAACAGAGCCATCGAAGGTAATAAAAGAACCTGAGGCAGAAAATGAGTTTTCACTTTTCTCTCCTCAATCTGAACTTGTTATCAGTAATACTTGTGATGAACTAACCTGTTTTGAACCGGTGCAACCGAGTAAGATTGATTCAGTGTCTCAGGTCTTACAAGAAAACTCAGCAGGAGAAGAACAAAAGAGTTCACCATCAGAAGAAGTGTTGGAGCAGCCAAACAACACTGAAGCAGAAGCTGAAGATAAATCATTCTCTGTGGACTCTCAAGAGCACTGTAAGGAACTTGTTATGGTTAATTCTGTGCCTGACATGTTTGTTATGGATTGCTCTGATGATGAGAAACGTTATGGTCTTGACAAAGTGAAAGAATTTTCTGTTTCAAACTCTGTTTTTGATAACATGATTTATTCTTTTAAGAAACTTGAACCAGATAAATTCTTTGATCAAAAACGTTTTCACTGTGATCATAACATCAATCCTGGTCTTGTTTTGAGCATTGAGAAGTTTATGGAACATAAACAAAGCTTTGATCATCCTGAAAAGTCATTAGAACTTATTCTGCAACAGCCTATTTTCTGTTCTAGGAAATCGTTTGATTCATTTGTCTTCAAAGAAAATAGCTTTGTTCTGAGTAGTTCTAAGCATAAACTAGACACTGGTGATTTGTTTGCATCCACTTGTGCCTTGAACGAATCTATGGTTAAGAATTTTCAGGAACTAAAACCATTTAGAGCTGAAAACGAGTTTGTGTTTGATTCTGTTTTGAAACCTACTCGGGTATGTCCTGAAACTGTTACATCTTGGCATGTTTTGAGATCACTCTTTGAGAATGGTGTTGTTTTGATCCTTGATGATATACTGGTGTACAACACATTCTTTGATAAACCTGTTAAACCTTTGAAACATGTGATAAGTGATTCTCAGTTTGAGTTTGATCTTTTGTGTTCTAAATCTGAGAAGCTTGTGCATGTACTGAAGTTTTTCTTTAAGAACTATGCTATTTCGTGTCTTGCACATATAATTCTGGTTTACAATACCTTCTTTGATATGCATATTCGATGTCTGGGGTATGTGCTATTAGACACAAGCCCACAAATCTAATATTGATTCAACATCAGGCCCATATGTTTAGGGTTTCCAGTAAGAGTATTTTCATATAAATAGTAATGCTATGTAATAGAGAAACTTAACTTTGAGAGTTGCATTTTAAGCAGCTCTCTTCCTCTTATATTTGATCATATATCAAAGTCTTTTGACTCTTGGTGACAAGCTAAAGTTCATCCTTTCTTTATTTTCTTGCTTATGAATAAAGCTCTCTAGAGCTATTAGTCTTTCTATCTTTATTTTGATCAACAATAATTTCTTGTTTTGGATTAACCCACATGGTATCAGAGCACCAGGAAGTAGATCTTGGCTTACAACTCAGTCCCATCACAAAAGCTCTAAACTTTTCATCTCTCCTTCTCGTTATTGAAGATTCATGGTTTTTTTAAAAAAAAAATCAAAGCTGAGCTCATCCTTTGGAACCTCACGAGTCAACTAACCGGTTTCCTCCACATCAGCACTCTTCTCTCCCCAAGAAGTATGATTGTGTGAAGAAATAGACGATGGAGACAACACTGATGCAAACAGTCACTAGTCTTGGAAAGATACGAAACTTCAGTAGATTCTATAGACAGATGAATCATTGCCAAGAGAAAGAGAAGAGACTGGGAGTGAACGACAAGAGATTGCGAGTGAAAGAGCATAGAACGGACATAGAAGAAAGACAACTTCCTCATCACTTTGTCGATGGTATGGTCTGCTTCTTTCTTTTGAGACAGAACAAACGATGAATAATAGATGTGATGTGTTGGATTGAGTTGATGGTTGGCTTAGATTCTTGGTTTAGGTTTGGAACAGAAGCTATGATGCATAGGCTGGTTTAGGTTTGATAGTGATGAAAATAGTTGTTTTGGGTTTGATAGTGAAGAGCTTTTGACTGCAAGTCTCTGATTTTATTGGATGCACACAAGGTGCTTGATGATATGCCAAAAAAAAAAATCAGAAGGTCAAATAGATATTGTAGTTGGTTATTAAATGGAAGAAAGATAGTAGCTAGGATCCAAGTTGTTATGGGAAAGTCACTTGTGTTATGAGACAAATTTGATGAGTTCATCGGGTCACAAGAAAACCCAGACACTTTGTGAGAAAGAAAGGTCAAAATATACCTCTGAGTGAGATCGACTAAGCTCTCCAAGTTCAAGAGAAACCTCTGAGTGAAGCCATGCGATACTCTCCAAGTATAGACCGAACATTCTCTTCTACGTGGTGAATTGAAGATTACACCTATAGCTACATGTGATCATGCTTCCACTACTCATTCCGTCAAGTCATCTACATTTGCGGTTCAAACTTAGCATCTTGGTTTTCACCCGCTGCAAAGTTTGTGGGGGAGTATTAGACACAAGCCCACAAGTCCAATATTGATTCAACATCAAGCCCATATGTTTAGGGTTTCCAGCAAGAGTATTTTCATATAAATAGTAATGCTATGTAATAGAGAAACTTAACTTTGAGAGTTGCATTTTAAGCAGCTCTCTTCCTCTTATATTTGATCATATATCAAAGTCTTTTGACTCTTGGTGACAAGCTAAAGTTCATCCTTTCTTTATTTTCTTGCTTATGAATAAAGCTCTCTAGAGCTATTAGTCTTTCTATCTTTATTTTGATCAACAATAATTTCTTGTTTTGGATTAACCCACATGTGCTACATGTTCTAAAGAAGAAATGTTTGATTTTTGATCTAAACAAGAACATGTCTTGCACATATAATTCTGGATATCTAGGTTGTGTTTTGAGTGTCCAGGATCATCAGGATAAGTCACAAACGAGTGCAAGGAACAAGAGCAGATACCTTGCTTACAAGCCAGAGATTTGGAGATGGAAGTACTTGAGAAAAACAACTTCAACACTCCAAGGAAGTTTCTTTCTAAAACTTTTCTTTGCTATTTCTTACATGTTTCTTTGCTTGAACCTTTGTCTTGTGTCTAACTTGTTTCCTTTTGATGTAGGAGATACAGATTTGAGGACAAATCTTTTTAAAGGAGGAGGGGATGATGTAACCATGGCCGAGCCAGCTGATCATCAAACAAAGGACAAACCAGGATGGAAGAAAGGCGAGCATACTGAGCTAAAACCAGATGAAGAGAGTGTGCATGAGCTGAAACCAGCTGAAGTAAGTGATCTGGATGAGCTAAGTGACACTACACAAGGACGAGCTGAGCTGAATGAGAGTGACACTGAAGCTGCCATGGACCTAGCTGGACAAGTGATTTTTGGCCCAAAAGAGAAGATGGATCAGATTTGTTTCTCTCAGCCCAAAAGAAGTTCAAACCCAAAGTTAAGGATCCATTATCTCTTTCTGATGAATCAGCCACGAAATTCAAGTCCAAGAAACCATTTGGATGTGTTTTGGATCAAGTTTCCTAAGAAGAAGTATTGCAGCCCATGGAGAGTTCATAACAAATTCATTATGGGTCTGTTTCATGCCAAATTCGACCAGCCCTTTGTTCATTCCATTTCAAGCCCATTCTCACCAAGAATACCAAGAGGGAGTCAGCAAGAAAGTCAAGTTCTTGGTAAGGCAAAGAGACATTCAACAAAACACTTATTCTGGTCCAAAATCAAGTCTACATTCCTAGTTTCTAAATTTCTTGATTTCTACACTTTGTCTTTTCATTTCTACAACTTGTAAGTCCTATATAAGAGGATGCACGACCAGAATAATAGACATTCACCTTTTTATCAAAATTCTCTCTAAATCTGTGAATCCCTTGTTCATCCATGAACACTGATTGCTAGGAGTTCATTCTCTGCAAGCAAAACCTGTCTTTGATCAAAAACAGAGTTCATTCTCTTGATCAAGGACACATCTACACAAGATCTGATCAGTTCATAGATCATTTCTGAAGATCATCTAATCAATCCATCCATCATCATCAAAATCAACTCAGATCTCTCTCAAAACCATCAGATCTTCCTTCAAAAGAATCAGGGACAAAAGGTTCTCCTCACCAGGGGTTCATCAACTAAGCTCCTTTCATTCCGCAAAGCTCTTTTCATTCCACAAATCTCTTCTGTTTCTTTTCAAAATTTCTGTGTTCTTCACTTTTACCCACTAGTCCATAGCTTAACCCATTGGGTAAAATAATTTCGACCAGAAAAAATGGAGAAGGAGAACCTTATTCCAGTGATCCTTGAGGGTCCTAACTATCTGTTATGGTCAAGAGTGGCCAAAGTTACCTTGGAGAGTCATGGACTTTGGGACAGCCATATCATGGAGGCTGAAACTTCAAAGAGGATGGCTCAAGAGGATAGTCAGGCTACTTGCCTGAAGAATGAAAACAAGTGGGTTCAAGAAGACCAGCAAGCACTTGGAATCATACATAACTCTCTATCAAAAACCATCTTGGAGGCTTACTCACTCCATGAAACTGCCAAGAAGCTATGGGAGAGTCTTCAAACTGTTTATGGGAATCTCTCCAACCTGAGCCGGGTATTTGAAGTCAAGAGGACTATCAATCATCTGAGCCAAGAGGAAATGGAGTTCAATCAGTATTTTGGGAAGTTCAGAAGCTTATGGGCAGAGATGGATATGCTGAGGCCTTTTTCTACAGATCCAGAGGTCATAAGGGAAAGATATGAGCAAGATAAGGTCTTTAGCCTTCTCCTGAACCTAAACCCGTCCTACAACAGGCTGATAAGTCATATCCTTAGAGAAAGCAAGCTTCCAAACTTAGAAGAAGTATGCTCTCTGGTCCAAAGAGAACAAGGAGCAAACACACTGACTCAAGGACAAGCCATGTACTCAGCTTTCATTGGTGATTCAAATGAAGGAGGAACATGGAGTAGTATGGATGGTGCGACCAGCAGTGATGGCCCAGTGACTAGGAGAGACCTGGATGCCTTTATCAAAGCCGCCAAGGCCCTTCTCTCACCCACAAAGTCTGGTACAAACTCTCTTGACTCTAAACCCATCATTATAGATTCAGGAGCTAGCCATCACCTGATTAGTGATAGGAACTTGATTAGTGATGTCCAGCCTGCCTCAGGGAATGTGATTATAGCAAATGGTGATAAGGTTAAGATAGAAGGGATAGGGAACCTTAGGTTGTTTGATAGGGAATCAACTGCCTTGTATATGCCTCAGTTCACATCAAACTTGCTATCAGTGAAAAGAGCTACTGTTGATCTGAGTTGTCAAGTTGTCTTTAGACCTGATGAGGTTGAATTTCAAGACCTGAAGACAGGGAAGATAATTGGAAAAGGTCACATCCATCAGGAACTATATCACCTTCAGAAGACTAAGTTGTCTGAAGCATCTCCTTCTCTTTGCATGGTCAGTACATCTACTGGGGTTGAGAGCACCATATGGCATGCTAGATTGGGACATCCTCATACTAGAGCTTTGAATCTGATGCTCCCTGGTGTGGTGTTTAAGAATGATGATTGTGAAGCTTGCATTTTGGGGAAGCATTGTAGGACAGTCTTTCCAAGGTCTAGCACTATCTATGAGAAGTGTTTCGACCTGGTTCACTCTGATGTGTGGACTGCACCTTGTATGTCCAGAGAAAATCACAAATACTTTGTCACCTTCATTGATGAGAAGTCCAAATACACATGGGTGACACTGATTCAGTCAAAGGACAGGGTGCTGGAGGCTTTCAAGAATTTCCAGACTCATGTCTCCAACCATTTCAATGCAAAGCTGAAAATTCTGAGGTCCGATAATGGTGGAGAGTACACCAGTCAAGCATTCAAGCAATATCTGGCTCAGCATGGGATTATTCATCAGACAAGCTGCCCTTATACTCCTCAACAGAATGGAGTTGCTGAGAGGAAGAATAGGCATCTAATGGAGGTAGCAAGATCAATGATGTTTCACACCAATGTTCCAAAACGATTCTGGAGTGATGCTGTGATGTCTGCAAGTTATCTGATCAATAGGACTCCAACTAAAATCCTCAACGACCTGTCTCCTTTTGAAGTCCTAAACAAGACCAAGCCATCTTTGGACCACTTGCGTGTGTTTGGGTGCCTATGTTTTGTGTTGATACCAGGGGAGCAAAGGAACAAGCTTGATGCTAAAAGCTCAAAAGCTATGTTCATTGGCTACTCTCCAACACAAAAGGGTTATAAGTGCTATGATCCAGTGTCAAGAAGGGTGTTAATATCAAGAGATGTAAAGTTTGTGGAGACAAAGGGATACTATGAGGAGAAGAGTTGGGACAATTTGAAAGATTTATCTCAAGCATCAGAGAAAGCCACAAACCTCAGGATCATACTGGAGAGTCTTGGTATTGGTATACCTCAGGCGAATCAAGAAACAAGGAGGAATTCTCCTGAAGCTGCACCTGGTCCAAAAGCTGTAGTTGATGAAGATGATGGGACTTTAACACGGCTGGACTGTTTACAAGGAAACATCAAGCTTCGGTTCCGATCAGAAACAGGACAAGACTTAGGGTTTATTCTGGATATCTAACCTTCGAATCTTCCACACACTAACAGACTGAACTAGAGGATAGTAGAAAATCGTCCAAGATGTTTTCTGATTTTATCTAATTTTTCTCTTCTTTCTCACTGATTTTCTCTAGAAAATATTTCTCTGGTTTTTCTTATGGTAATGGACGACCAAGCACGTGGAGAGGGATTTAAATAGCTGAGGAAGTTACTTCAGGTGAGGGTTTCACTCTACACAAGGCAAGGCAGGGACTGGACATGTGGAGAGCTGTTTCAACATTTCAAGCAACAAGTTGCTTACCTTTCCCTCCCATGAAGAAATCTTTCCAGCCACAAGATATTTATTTTTATTTTTTTACTAAGCTAGCAAGCAAGAAAACAGCTTATGAATTTCATGTGACCTTTAATGAATAAGAAAGCATACCATGGTGGTGAAGGACATTACGGGTCAGGAGGAAATAATAAACTGGTCGATAGTTCTTCTAACAGTTTTTGACTAAATTTTTCTCGTCCTTCGAATCTCGTCATTCTTTCGACTAAACTCGTCCATCTTGAAAAAAAATTCACCAACATAATTAATACTCCATCAGAATTATCAAGGGAAGGCCTTTCGACCACAAGACATTCCCGTCAAGACATAAATTTATCGGGTCGATTTTATTTTAATTTCTGATCGGACAAACTCCAAACTGGTTGAGCGGATTTTTTCACGATCGAAAATTCCTTAAGTCATGAGGGTTATTACAATTACTCTCCTGGCATTCTGAGTCGATCACATGAGCTTGATTACTCGAGCGGCCACTAGAGTCATTTTGTCATCTACAAGCATTTTTACTCGAGAAATGATGACATCTCTCAGAGCCTCAACATAAAGTATCTGATCCATAGAAATCTTAAGCTTATTATCGATATTTTCCTTGGAGCCCTCCAAGTCAAAAAGACAAGCCTCATGATTTATGAGCTCATGATTCGGTAGATCCTCGTGATCCTTGGAAGCTTGCATGTCAGAAGTCAGCTTCCTTATTCCTTGATTACCTTCTTCTGGACTCTCTGCACTTGACGTTGCCTCATAAAGAGAAAGGAGACAGTTCAAGTGTATCGTTGGGGCGGACCATGGTGCGAGGAAACAAGCCAGCCAGACATATGACATGAAGGCAAGCGTTCCATGGTCCTAAATGAAGGTTAAGTGCACCAGAAGGCTGAGAGTTAACCAAAACGAGGTGTAAAGGATCTGGACGAAGTGTGTGGCAGCTGGGCGATGCGAAACGGAAGCTCGGTCTTAGCTCAGCTCAAGTGTATAATCTCAATCAGCTGGATGGAATAGCTCACTCAAAATGGGCCATCTGGGAATCAGCTCAACTCAGCTAGGCTGAGTGTTCGGGTTTCGGGCAATTGGACCGAGTCTGGTTAGTGGTCGGGCTGGGAGGTCGACCCAAGTTGGTCATGGGCCAAGGGGTCCATGCGATCAGTCCATGGGGTTGTGAATTGGGTCTCAAAACCAAGATAGTCCTACCAGGGGACATTTATAGGCGAAGGGGTAAGAGTGGTTCAGCTAGCAACCATTCGACAACCAATTTGTACCCATTCGCCAAAAAAATTGAACCCATTCGCCCAAGGCAGTTGGCCGATCCCTCTTCTATAGATAGAGGGGTCTGGGGTCAATTTTATTCATTAGTTCCTAAGGGAAAAATATAGGCAAAGGCCGATAAAGATAAAGTAAGAAAGAGAGAGAGAGAGAGAGAGAGAGAGAGAGAGAGAGAGAGAGAGAGAGAGAGAGAGAGAGAGAGAGAGAGAGAGAGAGAGAGAGAGAGAGAGACATCGGCCAAAGCAAGGTCGATTGTGGTGGTTTATACTTTCCGGTGAGAGAGATCGTTTAGGAGAGAGATAGTGATACGCCCAAAATTGAAGGATCACTCTAAGGTTGATGGATTGTATAAGCCTTGCACCGAATGAACTAGAAAGCACAAACGATCAAGGGACGTGAATCCAATGGTCACACAAGGGCTGCGGAAGACCCTTGATATTCGAACTCCTAAGCCCGAAGATATGACTCACTCCGACGACTTAGAAGCTATGATGTTCGATTAACAACAAAGGATTAAACAAAAAAAAAGTTTTTTGATTAAAAATGTTGAATGAACAAAACAATACAAAATAGCTGGCCTTAATATAAATACCAACTATGGGCTAGACCAAAGGTTTTAAACTTATTCTTGGAAATACCAACTACATAAATATGTTGGACTTGAACAAAGACCAAAGACTTGACCAAATTTTGAAAGTTGTGGTCGTAAAACTCTTCTGCTGGTCCCGTCCTTTCGCATAGGTCGACGGTCAAACAATTACCATCCGATTGATATATTATTCGACCATGACATGTAGTTTCTTGTTGGGCCTTTCATGAACAACTTCAAACATTGATTTCTGAATGAGAACATGGCATCCATGTTTTGTTTCAAGTCCATTAGCTTCTCCCGGTCTTGAACTTTATGGATCAAACAGATAAGGCCCATGAACAGCCAATTAAGCCAAGATATGATCAGTTTCCTAGCTGGTTCCTACCTTATTTTCATACCTTGGTCCATGATGCTTGTCAGGATCGCATCATTCCCTCCTCGTTTAAAAGGATTTGTCCTCAAATCTGGACCTTCTAGGATGAATGAACCGACATGGTTTTGCTCAGCCAAGTTGTTTCTGCTATTATTGTGCACACACGCCCCTATTCCAGCCTCAAAGATGAAGTGTTGTAGACCCTCTTCAGGCCTCAGTAGCTCCACTGGGTTGTACTCCTTGAAAACGAATGGCTGAACCATTTTAGTACTTGATAAAGAACCGACAATATCACCTGATGCATTAGAGGTTGTGATATGTTTTTCATGATCAGCTTCTGGTCCACTATCAACCACATTTTAAGACACCTTTTGGACATCCAGGAGAACACTTACAGACTCTGGTTCTTCCTTTTGTTGCTGCTGGATGTCCATAGATTCTACTCGGACATAAACAGTTAATAGCTCCGGTTCGATATCTTTGGCCCCTTGATCTTCATCCAACACTGATGATGGACGTGGTTCTGTGATCCTTTGATGGATCTTAGCCTTGAAACTATTCAGCCATCTTTCAAAACCCTCATTCCTCTTCTCTTCAGCTCTGGCCAATGGAGTTTCTACAACTTGTTTCGATTGTGGCTTTTTTAATTCCTTCTTTGGACTGGTCGGTTTAACTCCCATTGAACCAGAATCAAGGAAGATTCGTATAACTTCTTTGCTGAGTGGTTTCTTCCATTTGTCTCTCTCAGGTCGTGAGTTCTTGGCTTCCTCCTCTTGGTCACGCTCATATTGTGTTATCATCTCGGCTGTACGTTTGTTGTACTTACAATCTCACAACTTTTCTTCTTGTACTTTAATTTTAGCATCCTCTTCATAGTTTCTTAATAGTCCAAAAGACACAGATCTCTTAGAAAATGAAGAGTTGTACCTCCATTCTCGCAAATTGTCTTCTCGTGCTTTGCGCGTTGCCTTCTCTTCATGGTTTTTCAACAGTCCAAAAGACACAGTTGATCTCTTAGAGCATCTCCAACCCATTACTATTTTCACCTCTATAATAGCATTTAGAGGTTAAATTTCTCCAACCCACCTCTATTTATTCCTCTATAATAGAGATCTCTATTTTTTCATCTATTTATAGAGGAAAAAATAGCATTTCTCTAGTTTTTACTCTATATTTGAAGATTGCTATTTTAGAGAAATACATTGGAGCATATCTCACCTCTATTATAGAGTTCTTTTATTTTAGAAATGAAAATAGCAAAATACAATGGAGATGGCCTTAGAAGATCAAGAGTTACGAATGTCTGGCTGTGAATAACTCCAAACCTCAGAGTGGCTCTGATACCACATGATACACCTAAAATTGAAGGATCACTCTAAGGTTGAAGGATTGGATAAGCCTTGCACCGAATGAGCTTGAAAGCACAAATGATCAAGGGACATGGATCTAATGGTCACACAAGGGATGCGGAAGACCCTTGATATTCCAACTCCTAAGCCCGAAGATATGTCTCACTCTGACGACTTAGAAGCTACGATGTTAGATTAAGAACAAAGGATTCAACAAGAATAAAAAAGAAAGTTTTTTTTGATTAAAAATGTTGAATGAACAAAACAATGCAATATCCAGCCTTTATATAATAGGCTATGGGTTAGACCAAAGGTCTAAACTTATTCTAGGAAATACAAACTACATAAATATGTTGGACTTGACCAAAGACCAAAGAATTGACCAAATTTTGAAAGTTGTGGTCGAAAAACTCTTCGGTTGGGCTCGTCCTTTCGCATGGTCGACGGCCAAAGAATTTCCGTCAAATTGATATATTAGTCGACCATGACATTTAGTTTTTGTTGGGCCTTTCTTGAACAACTTCAAACACTGATTTCTGAATGAGAACATGGCCTCCATTTGTTGTTTCAAGTCCATTAGCTTCTCTCGGTCTAGAACTTCATGGATCAAACTAATAAGGCCCATAAAAAGCCCATTAAGCCAGCTATGATCAGTTGCTAGCTGGTTCATACCTGATTTTCATACCTTGGTCCATGATCCTTGTCTTGGTCACATCAGATAGGCCGATTGAATATGGGTAAAAGAGACAAGGATAAATACTTGGGGAAGGGTTATAAAACCCTAGAGCACACGGATAAGGTTAGTGGAGTAATCGGGGAACCCTCATTTAAGACCATCGATTGGTCCGATTGGGTCTAAGGCCATGGGCGATCGGTTATGTCCCTTTCTCCCTTTGTATTTGATTTCTTAGACTTCTTCTTCTTTCTGGGTATGTATGAACATGTGTGAAGGTTGGGTGGAAGGGTTGCGACCCTTGGCCTAGGCTGATTACACCCAAACTGCGATCCATGTCCAAAGGCCAGATGCACATCTGATCAGCCTAGTGATGGATTGGTTGGACTAAACGGTTGGTAGAAAATCAGTGGGATGTTTTTCCAAACGGTGTAAATGGATCAAGGCCTAAGCCAATACATTCAAGGCAGTTTGTGGCTTAATGGCCGGGTGTATGGTAAGGGCGATCGACCCTAAATCTGGTTCGGATGGCAAGATCGGATCATGGGCGGTTCAGTTATGGTGTAAGTGGAATTGGTTGTACTTAGATGTAATCGAAGAGTATGGCTGATTGGTGTAGGAGTTATAGAATAAAGGTTTATGGAATTAGATAAGGGACCCAAACCATGCATTGTTAGACATAACCATTAGGATATCAGATTCAATCTTAATGTGTGTTAACTTGGGGTTTCAGGAACTGAGGTTGATCGTGGTAAAGACAAGGGGCCGTGAAGTCTCTATCAATGAACAATTGTGTAGTGCGTGGGTAGATCGAGTTAGGAATGAACTTATGATAGCCTATTGTGCTAAATGAACTTCTGTATCGAATCTCATTTTCTTATTTATAAAATATTGATTTGCCCTGTTATTTGTCTACTTGGATCGATTTTACACTGAATATGACTTATAAAATAATAGACTTATAATGAATAAAATGATCATATTGAGTTGATGTAATTCAGTGGTTGGGTCTTAAAGCCCATGATCGGGTCTTACAAGTTGGCATTAGAGCATGTTTGATTCTAGGATAGTTAAGGGTTATGGTCGTCCACACACACAACCGACTGAAGGGTCTCACGGTAAGGTACCACGCTTGCTTAGCCTAGGAATTGTTTTTCACTATGATATGTTATGTTTTTGTGTACTAACATGTTTAGGAATCCTTATGGTGGAAAAATCAAATTGGGATTAACCCAGAAGAATAAGGAACCGGCTGGGGTGTCTAGCCAGGTAGCTGTGGACGGCGTTGATACAATGACCGAGTTGCCAACCGATCAGGTTATCGCTACCGGTGGACCCAACTAACCTTAATGGGGCTCAAGTAACTGGTTCAAAGGTAGAGTCCTCCAATGCGGAGCACAATGCCGACCAGAACCAAGGTGCGGCTGATGGAACCGCATGGTTAGGAAATCAGGCCGAAAAAAAAATCTATGAAGAATGTTATGGAAGACTTGAAGTTTATGGGCACGCAGATGGCCGCAATGACCTAGGCGGTCAAACCTCTGGTGGAGTCGTTTGTGGGTCAAGCTACACCCATAGTTGGTGGTCCGTTTAGAGACACGGCTGAGGTGGTCGAGAGTGATCCACCTGCAAGAGCCGTGAGAAAGGTTGAATACCTTGGTGTTTTGGAACTCATTTCCCGCTTGGGAACCAAACACTTTGCAGGTAGTGTGACACCCCCGATCGTAGATGACCGGAAATGACACGGTCGATTTTCCCTGAAAGCCGACCCGAGGTTCACGGAAAAATTCCGATCACCTTGGACTAGCAATTTGAGAACACCAACGGTCCTACCGGATATCGACCAAGGCTTTTCAACCCGACTAAGTATCCGATAGTTAGTTCGTCCGGACAAGGACTAATATCATATGGAACTAGTACTTAAAGTAACATTCTTTCAAAAGCATCTTACAAAATATTAATGATTAACATCGAGGTTTTCGGTCAACAAACTTTATACATAGGATATATCAAAACTACTTTGCAAGGATAATAAAACTACCGCTGGCTAATGTTGTTCCTTCCCGTCCTAGAGTAAAGGTCTCCCGCCTACTGGTTACCTGCATCACAAATGAGTCATGAGTAACTAGTTTACTCAGTGAGTCTAATCCCACACCCCCAACACATATCAATAGTTTTCCGAGCAATCGACAACATTTGAACGCAGAGGAAATATATTCCTTAATTATTATTATATATAAGGCCTATCATTCAATCAATGTGAATCATATCTTAAACATCACCTCCACAACACCCGCCATTCATTCATACGTATAGTATATATATATATATATATATATATACTAAACCCGGAAAACCACCAAGGCTAACCGAGCCTAACGGGAAAAATAAATATAACATCATCTCAATCAGATATTCGAAGATCGAACATCTAACGCTGCATGCAGTTACAAGGTCTCCAGGGTGCGACCCCATCATCGTGTCTTCGTGACCTTGTTCCATATCGCAGGACCAATTCACGGTAATGCGGGAATTTTAGGGAGAGTGAGTATACAATAAGACTTCACATGATTGATACTTATGTACTTATATATTAGTACTTGAAAACAAGTACTAAGGCTCAGGATAAACCTCAAATAATAATTCATAATATTTCTTAAGTGTTTATAATAAGTAAACACTTCACAGTTTAATATAGTTCAAGAGACTTACTTATCTATCAAGCATAATCATTTATTTTACTCAAGCAACACCAATTCATAACTCATCAGTCATCTATCTATACTCACCTTTGAATCCATGAGATTGGCTAAGGAATACTAGACTCAAGCTTACTAAACATTCTCCACTTCTAGATTATTCTCGGTTCAGAACCACCACAAGCATCCGGCTGATCCGACCACTCTCATTGACCATCTGAATTAAAAACAGAACAATTGGACATAAGATTCATCAGTTTGGTTCAAGAAGAAAATCAACTCAGTTCATAACATTTCAGTTCAGTTCTCTCATAACAGTTTTGGTTCAAAAAAGGTTCAGAACAAGTTCAGTTCGGTTCAATCTATAACAACTTAAATCGGTTTATAACAGCTCAGCTCATGCTCAGTTAAGTCTGGTTCTAATAAGTTCACAACAGCTTAGCTCGGTTCTACTCAGACCAGATCAGTTCAAGAAAATTTCAGACCATAGGCAGCTCGGCTCAAATATCATTAGTTCAGGACAAGATTACATCAGTTCGGTTTAATTTAGACATTTCACATAAGTTCAGCTACTGGTTCAATGAGACATATTCAATCATGAACCAACAAAGACTGAATCATATATGAACTTATTCAACTGACCCTGACAGGCTAATCAATACACAGCACTTGGTTCTCAACAAACAGAACTGAAACAGGGGACTGAAGCTTAACAAAACTGATCTCATCAAACACATAAACTCTTACCGATTCAAATCAACAATCTTCTGAATTTAACTGGTACACCACTTATAGTTGAAGCCACGCCTAAACCTTATCAGTACCCTAAAAAGCCAAGGTCGGATTCAGTCAGAAAAAATCTCAAGTGCAGCCAAACCAACCGAACTGCTCACAGAAAACTGATCCACACACATCTTACCGATAAAAATCAAAGGCTGAAGAACATGGTGATTCTCAACTTCAGGATGCCAAAACTTCACCTCTTATAAACACCAAAAACTCACTGGTTAAAGTCAGAAAAGGGTGAGAAAGGGTCATCCAAGCTCACTTCTCTTCTCTGAATTTTCTTTGATTTTTTTCATGAATTTTTCTCACAGATTTTTCTCTCTTGCTTTCTCTCTTTCTCTCTGAATTTTTATGTCTTGTTTCTGATATGAATGAGCTCGACCATAAAGAGTGCAAGGTAATAAATGACATGGAAAACAGCAGGAGAAGACTCAGCAATAAAGGACAAAAGTTTCAGTTCATAATAAGACATGTGGTGAGATGAATCACACTTTCCCTCCCATGAAGTAAGGTCATTTCCTTCCCATGAAGAAACTCCAGCAGCTTGTGCATATCACATGAATTTTAATGTAGCAAGCATGCAGGAAGGTGAAAGTCACATGTCAAGTTCAATAAGGAAGCAAGCAGGCTAGAATGTGCAAGGCATGTGACAGTTCAAGAATAATTTTATGAGTTTTGTCGATATTTTTCGGACAGTTTTGAATTAAATGTTTCTCATCCTTGGCATCTCGTCCTTTTTTCGAATATGGTCATCCAACTTAATAAAACTCAACTATAATAGTTAACACTCTACCAGAAATCTCAACGGGAGGCCTTTCGACCACATGACAGTCCCGTCAAGACATTAATTCACCGGGTCGATTTTAATTTTAAATCTGATTGTCCAATCTCCAAACTAATCTTACTAAATTTCTCGACCAAAATTATATCTGCTCGTGAGGGTTATTACAGGTAGTGTCAACCCGATTGAGGCAAACGAGTGGAGGAGGCGATTGGTCTGAGACTTGAGCTCTACTCTCGTTTACCTGAAGATTACAAGAGGGATATTTCGGTTCACTTCCTGGAAGGGGACACGCATAACTGGTGGCTCGCTTTGGATAAGTAAACTAATGGAACATAAGGAACTTTGAAGATTTTGAAGTTGAGTTCAACCGCAAGTATTTCCCTGCAGAGGCATGGGACCTGTTTTAGGGTCGCAAGGGGTACTAGAGTACGAAGAGGAGTTCAAACGGCTTAGGCGGTTCGTTGGAAGGGAACTCGAGGACGAGGAAGTTCAAGTTTGTTGGTTCATCCGTGGTCTGCAGATAGAGTTGTGAACCCACTTCTCCGTTCGTACCTTTCACACCGTGTCTGAATTGGTTGAGAGGATGGCAATGCTGGAAAACAATCTGGCCGAGAAGGCTCGACTTGTGTCTCTTATCCAGTCCGTTCTGATCATCAAGAATAATGATCGAAAGAGGAGATGGGATCATGTTGAGGAGGGTAGAACCTCAAGTGGTAATCATGAGTGCTCTAAGTGTGGTAAACGCCATGTAGGTGAATGTTGGGGTCTCATGGGAGCTTGGAACTGTTGTGGTAGCAAGGAACATGCGACCCGAGACTATTGTCGGCTGGAGAAAGGCTAAAACAGACCAGCTTGAGGCAACCCTAAGACTTGTTTACATTGCGGAAAGTCGGACACTTCCAGAGGTAATGTCCTAAGATGCAAATAGGACAAGTAAGGGGTTGTGGGGCTGTTGATAGATCGACCCAGAGCAGGGGACCGAATACAACAACTCGAGTTTACGAGCTGTCCAAGGAGTGTGGCGCGTTTGAATCTTAGAATCAATCACTAGTAAGATTTTCAACTTATCTTTTTAAATTCAGTAGTGATGCATGGTATGAAACCTAGAATGGTAAATACTTAGATAAGGGTCAATTATAGGGATCCTAAATATTGGTGGTGTGTAAACACACGCTCTTTTCGACACTGCGGCTACAAATAGTTTTGTGAGTCAGGAGATGATCGAAAAGGGGGCGTTCCAAATGTGAACAAGGGATAGCTGTGGCATAGTGAATGCAGATGGAGGGCAACTGATGCATTCGCTAGGGCTGGTGAAACACATCCCAGTGATGATCCAAAAAAGGATGATGCATATGGATCTGATTATTGTCCGCCTGAAAAATCACGAGGTGATACTAGGCATGGACTGGTTAGGAAAGAATCAGGCAACTCTTGACGGCCACTGAGGGCGTGTACGATTTGAGAGTGGGGATGAACCCCCAATCGAGTTCAAAGGAATTAGACCGACTTGTATCATCAGTCTGTGCGGAAAGGAAGCTAGATCAGGGTTGTGAGGCTTACTTGGCCACAATCACCACTACAGGGATCGGGAAGGGTGGTAACCTAGTTGGGATTTCGCTAGTATTAGAGTTTGAAGAGATGTTCCAGACGTTACAGGGCGTTCCCCCTCATAGGTCGGACCCCTTCATGATAGAAATAGAACCACAGACGGCCCCTTTGTCCAAAATTTTGTACCGTATGACTCCTGCTAAGATGGCTTATCTAAAGAAGCAAATAGAGGAAATTTCTGGATAAAGGATTTATACAACCAAGTAGTTAGCCGTGGAAGCACCAGTCCTCCTTGTGAAAAAGAAGGATGGTAGCTTTCGTCTATGCATAGACTATTGAACAGGGTGACTGTAAAACCCCCGGACCGTCCTAGGCCGGACTAACCCGGAACGACCCAGAAGCGTTACAGTTTGGCGAGTACCGCAGTCATTCCAGTCAAAACTTCAGAACAAACCCGAAGTCTCGACCAGTCCGACCACAATACCGCCCCTCTCGACCTCGGCCTAAGGCTTGCGAACCCGTACCTTGGTCGAGAGTTGTGTTAAGTTTGGACAAAACTATATATCAGCGTTCTACGGGGATTTTATTAAACAAACATAATTTTATTTATTTTACAAAGTCTGGAACTCGACTAAGTCCTCAAAATACAACAAAATAAAATATCAAGTCAAATGGGCAACCATGAAAAACAAAACGAGTGAAAACATAAGCATCTTGCTCCTTGCAAACAACACCGGAAAACTAATCTGGCCTCGTCCTCTGCACCCCGCAAACGCCCGACCCTCTAAGGTTACCTGCAAAGTAGAAGAGGGTATGAGTAATTGAAAATTACCCAGTCAGTTCCCTAAAATAAACAACAATTCCCCCTTCGCCCATGCTCAGACACAAAACAAGAAATCACAAATAAATATGCATGCAAACAATCAATGCAGAAGAATAAACATGCAACTACTAATGCAACAACCTAGACATGAAATGCAATGCAATTAATCTACTACCCCAGTATCGCCCCCGAGACTTAACGACACACAAAGACAATCTAGACTCAATCATAGACTCAAAGACACAAAAACAAAACGCACAAAGGATGGGGCTACAAGCCACACACCCCTGGATCCCTTCACACCACGGAGCCCTAACCCCCCACCCTGAACACTCCCGACCACAAACACCAGAGTCACATGGTCGAAAAACATCACTCCGGGAATTGGGCTTCTCCCAATCTAACCCGGGCCACATCATCATGCAGCGCTCGTCCATGGGTGCGACCCACTTCACGTGACGAGCCGTGGAGAGTAGGTTACTCAACCACTGGAGAATTGGGCTTCTCCCAATCTAACCCTAGGGTCCACATCATCGGAGAATTGGGCTTCTCCCAATCTAACCCCGAGATGGCCATGCATTCTAGTCTAGGCACAACATAAGACAAACCAGCATGAGGGAGCTCCACCTCTAACCACCATGCAATGCACACCTAGACTAGATGCACAACACACACACACACACACACGCACGCGCGCACACACACACACACACACACACACACACACACACACACACACACACACACACACACACACACACACACACACACACACACACACTATTCTAGACCCGAAGCACAAAATACAACCAGCATGAGGGAGCTCCACCTCTAACCTCCATGCAATGCTTGGTCTAGACTTAGCGCGAGACGACTCAAAAACAAGACACAACCTAAAAAACTACCTGGCATAAGAGAGAGTCTCACTCAAATCTCTATGCAACCCCAACTACACTACATGCAATGCAACTACTAAACAATGCAACTACAAAACTATCAATGCATGCAACAAAACTACACACCCGGCAAGAGAGAGTCTCACTCAAATCCCTTGCGGTTCAACACACTACAATGTCTAGATGATAATGTAATCCTACATGCATGTGTAAAACAATATCTAGAAAACACAACAAAAACAACTATAACATGCATCATAAATAAACACTCAAGTATGGGGACTACCAACTCCCATACACACACACACACACAAATCGCAAATATGGTTCAAGCTAATGAACCATCACGGCTTAAGCTCTCCAACCTGCACACACACACGGTTAGCACACAAAATACACAAACACACTCAGGGAAACCCAACTAGCTCTTCACAAGCCGCACAACACCTCCAAAAGCAAAAGACCTAAGGGTTACACAAAAACTGATCAAAAGAAGCTAAAGGCTAAGAGGGAAAGGAAACCTATAAACGCAATATAAAAACTTACCACCTCTCCTATCACAGAACAACAGATCCTATACTAAGGATCAACACACGGAAAGGCCTCCTACACTCACCTCACTCACTTAATTTTTTTTTATCTGTTTTTGGTCACTTTTTCCCTCAAGAACAATCCACAAGATCGAATGATAGAGAAAGCACAAGGGGATTCTGAACTTCTAAAATGAATACAAAGGGTCCTATTTATAGCCAAAGAGTGGGGTGGGAACACTTGACATGTGTACTTACACTTGTCACCAAAAACCTCTCCAAATGCATGCATGCAAGTAAGTACATCGAATCAACTCTCATGTTCAACTTCTCTGCCATAGCTCTGGGTATGATGCTCACTGACAATCCATTGTCGCAGAGGGCATTGGGAAACTCATGTCTTTTGATCAGACATGGCACCACAAACTTCCCAGGGTCACTTTTCTTCCTCAGATTGATCTTATGTTTTTTCCTTGGATGACTCACGGTAGCCTTAATGGCCATCATAGGCTCTGATGTATCCATCTTTTGTTCTGGAGTTTTCATGTTTGTGACTTTTGGTGAATGAACTTGTTTTATTGCTGCGTATCCTCGATCGACGCAACGATCTCTCAGTCGAACGATGTTGGAAGATTTCCCGATTCTGCTAACTTCTCAGGGACCGTCGATCGATTCTCATTCGCTTGTCTCGATCGGTGCTCGTGCGAACTACTGAATGAACTCTACTTTTCTACATAGAATCCTCCCTCTTGTAGCCTCTCTCTCTTGACTTCTACCCAAAAATCATCACCAATCACAGCATTGACGTGACGTTCCTGTCCAGACTTTTTCTTCTCCTTAATTGTATCCTCGTATCTCTTAAGGGCTTCACTTGTCCGGACCACTTGATTCACTAGCTCCTTCACACGGGTGTCAAGGTTTTTGAACTTGGTATTGAGGTTGAGGTACAAACCATATATCTTTCCATTGAAATCTACAATCATCTTCTGCTGTCCCTCTAGTACTTTGTCAAACATAATTTCGATCCATGAATTTCTGATTGGCCTTGAAACCTCCATGCCTTTAGCAGCTTGGGCGTTAGCTTCAGGTTGATCTATGGCAGCTTCTTCTTCTTCTGCTTTTGTTTCCGTATCAAGGCTAACAGCCCCTTGATCGTCTATCTTTTAACTTGCTGCATTACGCAGGTGACCGTAGAGATCACGCAAGTCTCCATTCTCATTCTGAACCACTACAATAGGCGCAACCATCTGAACTCATCTGCTGTCGTTGATCGATGCGAGTAAGTGTTTGTCGATCGATGCGGTGTGGTCGACGTCCGTTGATGCTCGAGTTCTGATGTCGGTCGATGTTATCCGTGAAGATGTGTCTGTCGACGCTGAGTAGATACGATCGATTGATGCTTGTCGTCTTTCTTTGCGGATCGTACGTTCGAGCTTATGTGGGTCTAAGAATAGTAGTTATTGTCCTTTATTGCTCCTGGTACTCTGTTGCATGTACCTGAGAAATAAGAACAGAAATATTTAGTAACTTGAAAATAAAAACAAACCTAGACTAAATCCTAGATTTTAAATCTAATGGCAATTAATGCTCCCCGGCAACGGCGCAAATTTGACATGGTGTGTTTATTGTTCTAGCAGGGTATAAATATCCTAAACAATTAAGTGTCAAATTAACCCTTAATCCTAACACACAAAACAATACTCTTACCAAGAGAAATCAGGTGTAGTACTTAGGGATCGAATATACAGAGAGCAATGACACAAAATAGATATCTTATTTCTAAAGACTAAGCTAGGTAGATATATATATCAATAGGATTTAATCAATTTAAGCAAATATTTCTTATCAGAAGGTGTAGATGCAATATGAAAATATGCTAATAACGTAAATATGGAAAGATGATAATAACATAAATATGGAAAGATGCTACTAAACTATCTAGATGCAAATGTAACTGTTCTAGATCTAGGATTTCAAGCTTAATGGATTATAGGGAATAGGAAGCACAAAAATGTAAATATTCTAGAACTCAAATATTAAATATTCTAACCCTTTTATCTCCAACTCTCGTGTGCGAGCAAAAGAAAAGACCATCGATTGACGGCTAAGACATGATGTTGATCGACGGTGAATCAGAAGGACGTGTGAACGAGATTTGATATGTTCACCAAGCTATTAGACCATCTCTCGCATGCGCCTAACAACCTAGTTGAATGGAGTCTATTTTGGCACAGAACCTACTCTCGTAGTCGTCCATGTCCTACTTTCGAGATCCTAGTTAGCTACTCTAGAATGCAAGCATTAAGCACAACTCAAATGATGGGTATTAACTTTAACCTAGAAATCCTAGTTTTGGGCTAATCCATGATTGTTATCATTCAACCCTAAATCTAGT
This sequence comes from Moricandia moricandioides, assembly GCA_905132885.1. Classification (NCBI taxonomy): domain Eukaryota; kingdom Viridiplantae; phylum Streptophyta; class Magnoliopsida; order Brassicales; family Brassicaceae; genus Moricandia; species Moricandia moricandioides. The sequence continues at coordinate 24,449 of CAJHQQ010000590.1, forward strand.
TGATAACTACTCAAACATAACTAGAGTAAGAATGATAATCTGAATATAATAAAATATATAAAAATGGTGGGGTTCCAATACAAATCTCCCTAATGGGTTATGAATGTTCTCCCCTAAAGACTCTAAAACTATAATAGAATACTTGTACCTACTTGCACATGCACTCTGCACACGCGCTCGGCACACGCGCTCTACACATGCTCTCTTCACACACTGCAAGGTGTAAGACATAAAATATAAATATAAAACCCTAAAATATAGGTCAGAACTCGTTTAGGGATAATCTTGTAATCTTGTGTCTTGTCTCTAACTTGGGCTTGGGATCAGCTGTCTGCAAATTGGTCATTTATCGATGTCAACTCTTCAGCATCGATCGATCTTGGTCTTGTACCATCGGTTGATGACAAGGTTGTGTCGTCGATCGAGGACTATCTTGTAATTCGACTCTCTCAATGATCAGCTACGGATTATGCTCTTCTAAATGCTCCAAAACTCCAAGTATCTCCAAAACATACCTGGACGAATAAATACCTCAAAACATAGCCTACACACACATAATAGACCCCAAATAGAGCCTATAATATGGGCTAAAAATGGTACTCCCTCCGTTTCTTAATAGATGAAGTTTTGGCTCACGGCACAAAGATTAAGAAATTTACATTTATCTATAAAGTACTTTTAAAGATATAATTTTAAAATCATTCAACCAATTATAAAAAAGACTGTAAAATTTTATTGGTTGAACAGTTTCCAATAAAGCTAAAGTTAACCTTAAAATCTCAAAAAAATACCTTAAAATCTTAAAACATCATCTATTTTGAAACAATATAAACCCTCTAAAACATCATGTAAAAAGAAACGGAGGGAGTAATAAATATGCTATATCAGGTATGTGGGTATATTGAGTTAGGAAGGAACTTAGTGCAAACGGAATTTAGGTATCGAATCGTATTTTGTTATTTACACAATATCATTTTGCGTTGTTGTTTGTCTACTTGGATCGATTTGTTTATGAACCTCATTACACTAAAATGCCTTAGAAAATAATAGGCTTATAATGAATCAAATGAGCATATTGGGTTTATGTAAGTTTGTGGGTCTTGTTGGGTCTCAAAGCCCAGGATTGGGTTTTACATCAACCTCAATCATCTATCAGGTCTAGACAAGCAACAAATGGAAGTCATTATAAAAAATACATTTCAAATGAATAAGAGTATTAACATATTTTCGCATTGGAAAAAGCCAAGTCAAGATAATCCTCTTTCCTTAATATGGCTCGGTGTCACCAACTGGCACCCACTCCCTTTAAGAAGTGGAACATATTCATTATCCGTATGAATCTTCAGAATTAGGGATATCCTCCTTATGATCAAAGAACCAGCGAAAAGAATGGGCGACACCAAGAACAAGTCGATAGGTGAACAAACAGAACCCTCAGTTTGAGCTTATTTTCTCCCACTAAATCTTCCCATCCATCCACAAAATCTCCTGCCTCACACCGGAGAACATGATGTGAGGCCGCAGAAACCCGTTTTCCATGAGAGTTGACATCTGTTCAGAAAACTAGACACTAAGGCAAGGAGCCTCCTCGATCACCTCACTTTGAGGGATTATCATTGGCGCTACCGCTATGTCATCCAGCATAGGCTCCTTTTCCAGAAGCGCTAAGAGGCTAAAGAAAGATCTTGCAAACAGCAGCAGAAGCGTTCATGCCTCTTGTTTCAGAGAACTGAACTAAGAGCGCTTTCTTATCACAATTAATAAGACTGTAAATTTTCCACGCCCTAAAAAATAAATCCTTGTTTACCAACCACACATTGTCTAACCAAATCCAATTCTCTCTCGATAAAGGGGACTCGCCGAGCATAGAAAAAAATAGAAAAATTAAAGGATACTTAAATCTTCACCACACTCCCTTCATGCACTGGGAAAGCCCTCCTTTACTATTGCTTCTTTTTCTTTTCTTTCTATAACCATCTAATGGACCATGGACTAAACGGTCACTGCCTGAAACTTTTACAGCTTGCGGGCAGAAGTTCAGTCTTCTCGAGGTGTTGCACCACATCGGTTGTGATTGAGGCAAAGAACTTGAATCATACAATTGTGATTGAACAATGCGTGTTATCCCAAATTTACAGACAAACGTATGATCAACCTAGGTACAATTTACTGAATTATTGAAGTAGATTTAGGGTACTTACTGCAGCGAGGAATGTTGAATAATAACTTGAGGATGCATGGGAATATGCAGACATGGCTGAAATGAAACAGGGGCTCCTAATGTCTGGAGTATCGCCCTAATGAAAGAAGGCCAATCGACTCCACCTCAAACTTTGGTCAATCATATATAAAAGTAGATCAGACAAAGGTTATACTTCAAATATATCTAACAAAAAACATACATTTTAGCAAAACAACACGAAAAAGTACAAGTTATGAGTAAAATCAGAAAAATCTACAGACCAGCAATTTACATCCAAATAAATGGAATTCAAGTATGATCAAAGCCTTCGGTTGAGGCCTCACTGATAAAAAAATTAGTTCTTTTCTCGATACTCATCTTCCCCTGGAACTTCCATCAAAATTTGTAGTTGGCACGAGGAAAGAAGTAGAAAGTACCTTCAAACTATGGATTCCTCTTTATCGAACAAAGATTGATGAAATCACGAATGCTGAAGGAAACTCCCACCTTGCAAGATAAAACCAGCAAACACATGACTTGCTGAATGAGGTTCGAATTCATTTAAGGAAATTCACCTTCAGTTGGCTAAGGACTTCGAGCATAAAGATGGGAATAATAAAAACCAGCCCACACTTCTCAAAAATACAATATAAGTGCATATATAGCCGGTTTTGATCTGCTCCACCGACTCGGTCGCTGTCGGAACCATAGATGTATCTCATTCAGAACATTGAAAGTGCGAAAAAAATTGACACATAAATTATTGGTGAAATTATAAAGGGTGAGGATAGAAACTGGTGGAGAGAGCTAAGTTGCCTTTCAAGAAGCTATTTCATAGAGTAGATGAAACATATCTCCCCTGAGGTTCATGTCTGATGATTACATAAAGCAGAATGAAAGAGAGGAACTTTTGGTAGTTCACCAAAGGTTATAAAGTGGTTTAAGTGCAAAGGGTCTGGGTATGTACGTGAAGAATGTGCAAATCTGTAGAAGCGAAAGAAGAAGGCAGTCGTCAAGAATGAATCTGATATTGATTCAGATGGTGGTGAGCAACTAAGGATTTTTGTGGCATTCACAACTTTGGAGTCTGGTTTCAAGACCAAATCTGTAGCGGGATGTGCGTCAGCGTCTGTGTAAGGGTCTTCATGTGGACGTGATGATGATGATGGAAGTGGTGATGATGATGGTAAAATCTTTAATCTTGTTGGGAATTATGAAAAAAAATGTATGAGCATTGGCTCAAACTTGTTGAGGTGAATTCAGATTTAGCTAAAGAGAAAGCCAAGCTTGAAACTCAAGTTGCTGAAGCACTTAAGTATGCTTCTGGAAAAAAATAAAAAGAAGAACGAGAGGCTAATTCTCAACTTTCAGAGACTCAAAAGTGTTTGAGGATCCTGAATAATGGGACGAAACAACTAGATCATCTTCTCAGTATTGGGAAATATGATTGATTTGGTCTTGTATTCCAAGGAGAATCTCCTAGCGATGAAAGTGTTTTGTATCAGCAAGAAAAGCTGAGTTTGTAGCTACGTCTGCTACAAAATCAGAGGTTAAGGTGTGTGCTGGGAATGCAACAAAAGGGAAGACTGAAGTGAAGGCTGCAATTGATGTGAAGAATGCAACTTCTACGAGTACTGCTACGCATACTGCTACAGCGACTGCTTCGGTAATTTTTATGATCTTAAGAGGATATCTGAACGGATGTTTCAGCATGTTTTTCATCATTGTAGTGTTTTTGGGCACATTAGGCCAAGGTGTTTCAAGTTTTTGGGGGAGAAGAATCAGATAGAGCAAGCTTATGGTATGAGGTGGTCATGGTCTAATATGTTACTCTTGTGGAGTTCAAAGGCATATTCGGCGTGACTGTTGTAAGTCTGTTCAATGAGTTAATAATGGAGGATTTAGGCTCATGAATACGAGGTCTAGGAGATTCGATCATTATGGAGATGGTGGAATGGGATGTTATCCTCACTTTGGAGGATATCAATCTTCTTCTTAGCTTTGACCACGATGTGACTCATAGGGAGAGATTGAAGATGTAGTTTTCTATCTAGAGGTGATAAAGTCACATGTATATTCAAAAAAGAGGAGATTGAAGATGTGTATTATGTATCAGCTCGTGAAGTACTACAGAAAGTAGTACATGCGTGTGTCATGAAGATGAGCTTGGTTGGAGTTCGTGTTTTGTGATGTGTGTGGGCTCGTCAAGATTGGAGAAGAGTTAATATATTTATTGGAATATTTACATTAATGTAAATGATGTTACTTGAAGAGGAAAAGAAAAGGGAGTTATTGCTTACAAGAAAATGGAAACTTGCTTAATTGTCTTAGGAAGAACTTGAGGAGCAAGTTTTGGTTATGTATACAAGGAGGACGTGTCTCTATGAAAAAAATTATATTTAAAAAATAATAAAACTGAGAGATCTTTGTTTGATGCTTATGTGATCAAGCTTTTGGTGTTATTTCTTTGCATTAGATGTTGATGCAGTTGTCGACGTACTTCGAGAATGTTGGAAGATTGAAGTCTAGATTCAGGAGGAGTTTAGTTGGGGGTTAGGTGATCATTATAAAAAAAAAATCTAGACTCTAGGATGAGTTTTAGCTTAGGATTGAAATATCCTAAAAGATTCTTGTAATAGAAAAAATGGTGTAAGACTTTCTTGTTCTATTGAATTGGAAAAGAAAAAAACTTGCGTCTTGTTTATTTGACCGCATTACACTTAAATACTCTTCTTATAATTACGATTCACTCTTTCACCTCAACCAAAATTGTTTCAAATTTCGAAATTATTTGTAAATCAAAACTCTCTCGCTTTATGCATTTCTTAATCTATAGCTTTCGTTATTTTTGTTATATATCACAGCTTCCATACCGAGAAGATTTCGGTGAAGAAATTTTTGGTATTAGGGCTACCCGTACCACAAACTTAGTGGAATCATGAAAATCTTGAGTGCTTTTGATGAAGATAAAACTGAAGTCCTTCGGGAAGTTTTGGAGAAAGAATCAGAGGAAATAAAAACTTTCAAATCGAAGTAATGAAGTCATGTGAGAGAGAGAAGATGCTGAGACAATCCTGGTCATCTCATTGGGAGGTTTCTCTGCTGCGACCACTATCAACTTCTCCATGGTCAAGAAGTGACTTGCTCAGATGCCAGTATAGTCCTAATGTATAAATTTCTAGTTCATATACTCTCATATGGGTTTGTTTTGTTAACTGTTCCATTTAGGACTTTTTAATGTGTTTAAGATATTGTTGGATCTGTGCTCGGAAACCTTGTTGCATCTACGTACGTTTGTGGATATAATGAAACTTAATTGTCCAAGTTTTAATGTAAACTGTACTATTGAACATAACCTTTTACTCTTAATAGTAATCCTATGTGTCAGCTACCATTGTCTATTTTACGATTAGACTACTGTTATGTATCTTGTACATATGTAGGACTTTCAAATATCCCAATTTTTATTCTCAAGTTGTTATCAGTGTTGGAAAATAAAATATTATCCATCAAGTTTTATGTATGGCCAAGTTAAAATCCAAATTGCCATCATTTTCAGGAATGATATATTTGAATCCTTTGTAACCGGCTAAATATTTTTTACACAATCTAAGATTTGATATATACGTCCATGATACATTGTAGCCATCTAACTGCTTCAACTAATAAAAAGAGGATAGGCTAAGCACTAAAAAAACCCATCATTTTCAAGAATAATAATCATTTATAACTGGCTAAACTCCTCTATACACACAAGCTAAGATTTAATATATACATCCATGCTATATTGTACCCGTCTAATTATCATAGCATACTTTTTGATATATCGTATTAGAAGTTTTTAACTTATTGTAACTATCACCAATATATAGTACTTGAAGAATTTAGCATTTCCAATACGAATTAGTTGGAACTTCTCAAGATCATCTCCAAACCGGTTTTACAAGTTTAGTTCACTCCGTGTTACTAAACTAAAGATAAGACAACAAACTATTATCTTTGCGTTAGTTCAAATGCTAAGAAAATAACCATTGGCATAATACAGAACTAAAAAGAATTTTGAATTGTAATAACGATAAACACACAATTTGAATTCACTGATAAACACACAATTTCTCTGTCTTTGCTCCGTCTTTGCGTCCAAGATACAAATCCAGCTCCACAGTCAAAGACACGCCCATTGAGACATCTCGCTCGTCAATTTACAATATTATGCCAAGGACAATCGTTGTGACAGATCTGAAGATGCAAAGATCAGGTGGACATTCTGATTCAGATGCAAGTAGAGCAACGAGTATAGCATAGTCTGCGTCAGCGACCATGTATGCGGATGAACAAGACGAAGTAAAGAACAAGACTTGAATAATGAATTGGTGGTCAATTCAGAGTTAATACGAAGACATCTTGGAGAGCACGCTTGAATTTACCTTGGAGAAAGAAGATCTCACGATGGGAAGTTGTTAAAGGCTTAGTAGGAGTTTTTAGTGAACTTACCATAAATAGGGATTTGATAAATATTGGGTAGATAGGCTAGGTTAGCCGACTTGGTTATAGAGTATATATAGTCACATACGACCTATGTATTAGGGTTGTCACCAGAATTGTATTCGTAGCATAAGAGTGGGTTTCATAAGCTTGTAAGCAAGTGAAAGTACTAAGGGCTAAGGAGAGAGGTTCTAAAGTTGTGTATTCGAATTTAAGACTTGTGAGGCTAGAGTAACAAGTCAAGAAGGTCTTGGTCTTGTTCGAGTTTTGTTTAAAGAGATACTTGTAAGTTCACTTTGAAAGAATACTAGTAAATACACATCTATGTAGATATATTCTCTGGAGTACTTTGTCGTTGAGTTCATGCCATAGTTCTTACATTTACAAGAGCGGTCACTCGTTCGATTATATAACAGGTGAGATCCTGCAGAAGAAATGGAGAACTATCATGAATTGGTGTCAAGCGTGAGGGTGATTATGGATGAGTCCAACTATGGACTGTGGAAGTCAAGAATGCGATCCATCATCCGAAGAATTGATGCCACGGCATGGAAGTCTGTCATGACTGGATGGACTGAGCCAAAATTCAAAGATAGAGACTGTGTTGAATCCAACAAAACAGAAGAAGAATATACTGAAACGAAATTGAAGCTGGCAAAGTTTAATTCAAGGGCACTGTCTGCCATACATGCAAGTGTTACAAACAAGCACTTCAAACTTATTCAAGGGTGTGAAACAGCTAAAGAAGCTTGGGAGATTCTGAAAACTCATTTTGAAGGAACCTCAAAGGTGAAGAGCTCACGATTGGATTATCTTTGCATCGAAGTTTGAAAATCTGAATAAATCATGATTCAAATGAAGAATTCTGTTCGCAGATTAGTGGAGTAGCTCAGGAATCTTTAACCCTTGTGAAAAAAACTCAAGGACAAGAAGTTGGTGAAGAAGTTCCTGAGGTGTCTTCTTGCGAAGTACACTACCTACAAAGCTGCTATGTCAGTCTCGCTCAACATGGATGAGATCAGGTTTGATGAAGTAGTTGGAATGCTTCGTGCTCATAAGATGGAGTTGGACAGAGGGAAGAAAGAAAGGGAATTTCCCTTGTGTCACAAGATTCTGAGAAGGAGGAAGAAGAGGATAATGATCTAGTTAGCCTACTGGGAAGGAGACTCGACAGGTTGCTCCGTAGAAGTGAGAAAGCTCCAATAAAAGGATTTTTGTTAAGACATCCAAGATAGAGAGAGAGACACCCTACAGAAACAGAGAAAGGGGACTAAAAGTCAGACGTGCAATGCCACAAGTGAAAGGGTTCGGGCATTACAAAAACATATGCCCCACTATGAGAAGAAGAGACATCAAGTGTTTTGGATGTAAGGAGACTGGTAATACACAACTTGGGTATATAAATTACCAAAAGAGACATTGGGAGAAGTCACTATTTGGAATCAATGAAGAGGATTATGAGGAAGAGAGTGATGTAGAAGAGTTGAATAACTTTGTAGCCTTCATTGGAATTACCGAGTTTGTAGAGGAAAAACAGACTCAGAAAGTGACAAATCTGATGTTGACAATGATATAAGAAGCGATTATCAAGAACTATGTCAGACTCTGGTTCAACTGGAAACAATTATATAAGAAGCGATTGTCAAGAACTATGTCAGACTTCGATATCGAGAATATGTTGTGTGGACTATGAAACAAAGGGAAGCAAGTCAAAGTACAACACAAAACAATTCAGGAGATTCAATTCAAGGAGTTACTTGATCTGATACATATGGACTTGATGGGGCCAATGCAAACCGAAAGCATAGCTGGAAAGAGGTATGTCCTGGTCCTACTTGATGACTTCTCACGACTTAAATGGGTCAGATTCATTCGGGGAAAATATAATACAGTGGAAAGCTTCAATATATGGGTGATACAAGTCACAAATGACAAGAAGAATTTGAAGCAGATTCGCACTGATCATGGGGTAGAGTTCCAGAATGAATGTATGACAAATTTTGTGAGCAGAAAGGTATAAGTCATCAATTCTCGGCACCTAGAATTCCACAGAAAAATGGTGTAGTAGAAAGGAAGAATCGAACCCTTGATGAGATCGCAAGGGTGATGATGCATGAAATTGACATGCCAACTCGGTATTGGGCAGAAGCGATCAGCACTGCATGTTACATAATCAACCATGTCTATGTCAAGAAAGGGACGATAAAGACACCGTATGAGTTATGGAAGGGAAAAACACCAAATCTAAGCTACTTTCATGTATTTGGCTGGAAGTGCTACATACTGAATGACAAAGATCATCTTGGAAAATTTTATGCAAGAAGTGATGAATGCATGTTCTTCGGATAGTCAGGGAGTAGCTCAGCATTTAGAGTATACACACTAGATCTCTCATGATAATGGAGTCAGTAAACGTTGTATTTGACAACTAAGTAGTAATTCAAAGGGAAGAGGATGGTGAAAAAGAACTCACCAAACCATTTGAAGCACATGCAGAACCTTCAACTGAAGCCGAAACATGAACTGAATCAACAGAGGAAGAACAGGGTATTATCCGAAGTGTTCACGTGAATCATTCAACGAGTGATATCATCGAAAAGATTGATGAAGGGAGAAGAACAAGGGGTGTGAAGATCAACTTTAAAGAAATGGTGCAGTCTTCATGATTTGTCTCGAATATTGAACCAAGAGATCACACTGAAGTACGTGCTGATGAATTCTGGATTTAAGCCATGCACGAAGAACTAGAGAATTTTATCAGAAATAACATATGGGAGCTGGTGGCAAAACCAACTGATGGAAACATTGTTGGAACCAAGTGGATCTTTAAAAATAAGATAAATGAGAATGGAGTTGTGATCAGAAACAAAGCTAGGTTGGTGCCTCAGGGTTATTCTCATATTGAAGGTGTCGATTTTGAAGAAATATTTTCACCAGTAGCAAGACTCGATCCATCAGGTTGTTCATCGGAATCGCATGCATCATGAACTTCATTGTTTATTAAATGGATGTCAAGACTGCATTCTTAAATGCATGAGAAAGTCTTTGTGCATCAACCTACAATATTTGAAGATGCTACCAATCCTGACTACGTGTGCAAGCTGAACAAAGCATTGTATGGCTTGAAGCAGGCACCACGGGCATGGTATGAGAGATTGACAAGTTTTCTAGTCAACAAGGGATATATAAGAGGGAGTGTGGACAAGAAACTGTTTGTTCTACACCATGAGACAAGAATACTAGTGGTTCAAATCTATGTGGATGATGTCATCTTCTGAGGAACATCAAAACCCTTGGTGGATGCATTCATTCAAGAAATGACTCAGGAATTTGAGATGAGTATGGTGGGCGAGCTGAAGTACTTTCTTGGGTTACAGATACAGCAGACAAGTGATGGAGTGTTAATCTTTCAAAGTACATATGCAAGATCTCTGATAAAGAAGTTTAATCTATATCATTGCAAAGAAGCAAGGACCCCCATGAGTACGTCAAAAAAGATCTCTAATGATGAAGTTGGTGAACATGTTGACACAAAGTTGTATAGTGGAATGATCGATAGTCTATTGTACTTAATAGCAAGTCGACCAGATATAAGCTTGAGTGTTGGGATATGTGCAAGATACCAGGAAAAACCTAAGATTCTCATCTATAAGTAGCCAAGAGAGTCATTCGATATGTCAAAGGGACTGTCAACCTAGGGGTGGTGCAGCGGAAAAAGAAAATTATTACCCCTAAACCTTAAGCGTCGGCACATCTCTCTCTCAACTCTCTTTGCTCTTTGAACCAAAAAGCTTCCAAAAGCAAAAAAACTCGCTCGCTCGCTCTCTCTCCCTCTCTCTCTCTCTCTCTCTCTCTCTCTCTCTCTCTCTCTCTCTCTCTCTCTCTCTCTTTCTCTCTCTCTCTCTCTCTCTCTCTCTCAAGAAGGAATGACAAAGAATGATAAAGCCTCCGCGTTAACCAAGAAGCAAGTTGTGGCATCACCACCACCACCGATGAGCCTGGTCAATTACTCTGATGAAGATGAAGAGCAGACTACTCCACAAGGAAGCCAGACCTTTAAAGATCCCAGATCCGTTGCATTCACAACCGCAGTGGAGAAGTTGAGCTCTGAATCAAACTCTGACTCAGACCCAGAGGAAATAGAAGCTGAAGAAAATCCAGAGGAAGAATTATAATCTAATTATGTTGACGCTCATGAGCCTATACACAGCGAACTCCAGAAGAAGTAGAGAATATCAGAGGTCTCAGTGAAACAGTTAGAAGGGCACATGGAAAGAAGATAAAGGCATCCTCTGATGAAAAATTGAATCCGGGAAGACAGAGTCAAACAGTGTTGAAGAAATCGATGTTGAGGATGTGGAACCTCTAATAGACATCCAGAAAAAGGTCAAGGAAGAAAAGAAAGGCCAAACCCAAAATATAGAGGAGAAATCCCAAGAGATCAAACTCATCAAATAAGAAAAATATGTCAGAGACAACAGCACGGGCCCCCAAAGAGACCAGGCACTACAAGAGTTTCATCTGTAACAGCCTCTCAGAAAGCTGTTAAGTTGGAACTCATAACTGAATATATAATCTTTTCTTCTCGAGAAATAATTCCTGAGAGATTGTGAATTTAGAGGATGAGGATATATGTGGTTATCTAGAGATTATTAAGAAGCGGCATCTAGAGAACACGGTTACAGGCTTGGAAGGATACATCCTAGAAATTGTTAGAGAACTCTATGCAGAGTTGCCTGGAGAACCAACAAGTGCCTCTAAAGAAAAAGTGGAAGTTCTGGTTAGGGGTCTGAAGTTTGAGTTCTCTCCCACGGTGATCAACAAGTATCTCGATCTGGAGGAACTGACAGAGGATCAGATAGAGGCTGAAGAAGCCATTGATGCTCTTTCCAGTGATGAATTGACAGAATTTTGACTGAAGGAACTCTAGGCATGAAAGGTATGAAGGCCTAACCTCGTTCTCCATGCAAACCTGCATTGGTTACGATAGCAGCCTACAACTGGTTCCCCTCATCTCACAAGAATCATGTGTCATTCGAATGAGCTCGGCTTATCTAAGATGTTTCATGGAGTTCGAGTCAATGTAGGAGATATGATATACTCACAAGTTCTGAATGGGAGTATTTCTGAAGGAAGGGGGTAAGAAAGATACGAGGTGACGGATTTTTCCTCGTATCATCTATAGAGTTCTTCAAAGCCAGCATCAACTTAAAAGGAAACCAAATGAGAAACTCATTTCGGTGATTCAATACAAGAAGGATGCACATCTTGGTGAAGAGTACCTCAAAAATAAAGAGGAAAAAGTGAAGAAGCAGCACGAAAGTTTCATCTCATCTAGTGATCGGGCCTGATATTTACCACTATTGTGACATGATATCAGCCATATTTAGAGTCTATTATATGTTTTTGGAGTATGGTTTAGAGTATTTTCAGGTTCAGGTACGTTCTAGAGAACTTTGGTGATTATGGAGCTTTTAGAGATGCAGAACTGTGCAGATGCGTCAGATATTTAGCTATGGATGGAGAACTTCCCACAGTGAAATTGAGATGATCATTTGAAAGAATATAGATATTTAATTTTCTTTCCAATGCCACAGGTTTGAGGTCAATCAGAATCCTACAGCCAAAATTATTCTCGTTTTACTAGAGAGTGGTTTTTATGCCTCGCGAGAGGAAGCTGTCGAGAGATGAATGAGTGTCGATCGACGGAACAGCCTTGGTGTTGATTGACATTGATTCCAGAATACAGGCTCAACTTTTTTGATGGCCGACTTAAGCCCAAAATCCATCACAAATTACCAAAATACCCATGGACGACCTAAAACTCTATTTATTTGTTTTCAAAGCCATTGTTGATGGCTACGCTTAGCAAGCGTTCTTTTATTCATTGTTCTACGGTTATGAGAGAAGGGATGAACTACTTCAGAGTCCTCCTGGTAATCCTTTGGTTTTATATTATATATATATATATATTCTATTCATTTATGATTTTTGTTACAAAGATCATGTCTAAGTAGATCTCTTGTTAGGTTTAGGGTTCATTAATGGTATTGATGGATTAGCCAAACAATAGAATTCCTAAGGTGATTATTAGATCTATCAATAGAATTGTGTTTATTGCTTGTGTTCTAGAGTAGCTAACCAGAACCCTGATCATAGGATAGTTAGGCGCAAGCGAGAGCATGGTTTACTACCAGAATTAATCATGTTGAGCTAGGTTGCTAGAAACAAACAAGAGTTGATTTAGTGAACTTATCGAATTAGGTCATAAAGATTGACTCAAGAGACCATCGATTGATGTAAGATCATGGCCATCGATCGACGGTCATTCCTTGTCAACAAACGAAAGTTGGGACATCAACTTAGTCAATAGATTAGACTCGCAGCAAGAGCTGATCGTCTTTTACATTGGATATCGAGTTCTATGATTAATACTCTTAGCTTCTATCCTTTATAATCCACTTGCCTGAAACCCTAGATCTAGCTATTTATTATTATTGTTTACTTACTAATCAATCAATTATCTTCTATAGTTTATTTACTTCTTATTAATCTAGTTTCCTAGGTTAATTGCCATTTTATTGAATTTATTGTGTGTCCATGTTCCCTGTGGATTAGATTCCTAAATACTACAATTTGACTTATCTTGGCAAGAGTAGTTCGTAAGGTATAGAGTTTTGCATTGAAATACATAAAAACCCTCCTATCAAATTTGGTGTCATTGCCGGGGAGCGAGGATTCGTCATTAGACTCAATTTGTTTGATTTAGTCTAGGTATTTTTCTATATTAGTTTACTTACATAAAAAATTTCTTGTGTTTCAGGTACATACACATTAGTACCAGAAAGAAATGAGCATAAGAGTTTTGGGTTCTTCAAAAAAGGAACCTGCTGATTCGCGCACGATCCATAAGTCTACGAGGGCAGTCGACACATTCCAAGTAGTGATATCTAGCAAAGAAAAGTGAGCATCGATCGACACCAATACTTCACCGTCAACCGATATTAACATCATGACATCGATCGACACCCACACTTCACCGTCGATCGACTCCACTTGCAAGAAGATAGAGGAAATTGAAGTTCATATACTTGAGGCTTATGAGAATGGGATCTTACGAGACAAAGAAGGTCGCCTTCGCAGCAGAACAGGACAATTGATTAATGCAAATGGTGCTGTGATCCCTGATGTCATTGCTGTTTCTGAGATAAATGACTTCCACTTGAGCCGTAAATGGTATGATTGGGCAGCTCATAACTCTTTTCAGGGTTTGCCTCATGAAGATCCGAAAGAACACATCAAAGAACTTGTGGATCTAGTCTGAAGGAGCGAGCATAATGAAATGTCTGAATACCACATGCTCTACAAGATCTTCCCCTATTCTATCTCTGCGAATGCATTTAGTTGGTTTAGTCGACTGGAACCATGATCTCTGACTCACTTGGAAGATATTGAAAGAGCATTCCTTAATGAATTTCTCGATGAAGCTGCAACAGCTCGAGAAAAGGAGATCAACGATAAGTGGGAGAAGATCCTTGAAATTTGGCAGATTAAGAAAGAAGACGAGATTCCAGTACAGCTTCTCGAGTATGTTATAGCAATGGGTGTTAAGCATCATGGATCTGAGCCGAGCAAAGCAGAAGAAGCCAACGTTAGTGATCCAAATTTAGCTTTTATTGACACTAAGATCTCAACGTCGATCGACCCTAAGACGTCAGCATCGATTGACACTAACCGCGGTTGTCGATCGACACCACTCGACATCCATGAAAGAATGAGTTGTCTTCAGAACATTTCAGACTCGACACTAGAGAGCACCGATGTATCTAGTTGTTATCATGCTCCGGATGTAGACAGAGTAATCACCATGGGAGATCTTTTGGAGGTAGAGGACAGAGAACAACTTGGGTATTTGGATTCGAGTAGGAAAGTCCATATGGAAGACTTCTTAGAGCTGGAGGAAAAGCTTGAAGATATGGATCATGACTTGGAGATGAAGCTTTATGATGATCAGCACACTTCGGGAAATGATCTAGAGACTTCACCAAAGGCTAACATCGATCGACACTCACCTAATGATATCGATCGACACCCACCGGATACTATCGATAGACACCGCCCATCTGAAATCGATCGACACTCATTGTTGGATGAACATCCAGGTTACATGATTGAACCAGGACCGGTTGAGGAGAGAATACATGTGTCTAAGACCTCACATCTTGTTGTCCCTTAACATCAGAGACCACCTATTTGCACAGAAGAATATGATGACTTTCACAAAAAAGTAAAGAGGATACATGATCCTGTGAAGATTGTGGCTCCATGTGTTGTATTTGAAGTTGAATCTCCTATCCCACCAGATGAAGTGTGCATCTATGTACCTACAATGGCGTATTTGATGATCATCAGCATGCAACAGTTTCTCAACCAGGGTTGAGATTTACGAGCAAAATCGATGAAGACCACACAGAACCAGTACTGAACGACATCAATAAGCTAGCATCGATCGACACTACACACTATTTGTCGATCGATACCCCTAGTGTCTCTCTTCAAGCAGAGACAGAAGCAGCCAATTCTGGGGAGAGGAGAAGAATAAAGAAGGAGAAGAGGAAGAGGAACTCGAAGAAGAGGAAAAATACTAAGGGAAGTCCCTAGTTATCATTGATTCCCCACTTCTCAGATGGTGTTAGGAAGTACAGAGTGCGCAGCAGATGTTTCTCGCAGCCATTTGCAAAGCTTCAAGCACTCCTTATTGCTGAGATGATAGACAAAGGAGAAGAGTCTATGTAGGCTTTCACAAAAAGGGTGATGAAGTTCAAAACATTGGACATTGGGAATTGTTTTGGAGCAAGTCCCAATCTCATCTAGACTGAATCAGAACTCTAAAACGTCAAGCTAAAAACTATAAACAAGCGCTGACTGGGAGGCAACCCACTTCCTAGTAAGTTTAAAATTTTGTTTTACTTTCATTTATTACTGATTTTTTTCGTTTTTGCTTTATTTCAGCTAAAAAGCAAAGATCTGAGGAAGATAGCCTGCACAGAGCATCGACCGACACTTGATCACTGTCGACCAACGGAGTAACCCTAGTATCGATCGATCGCCACTTAACTTTATCGATCGACGGTGACCATCATCAAGAAGGTATATCGTTTTCCCTTGTTAAATTTGGTCCTTATGATTTATTTCTTCACCAATCTCAGACTGTATAACACTGGTGATAGTGTTGTTTAAGTCTGAGGGAGGTTTACTGATATTGTGTTCTATTTTCAGTTTTATTTTCTATACTTATTCTAAAAAAAAAGAGTAGAAACTTACAGGTTTACCATCGATCGATTTTGAAGAATCAACATCGATCGACCATGGAACATGACCATCGGTCGACATCAACATCGTGACATCGATCGATACTCTTTTACAGAGTCTGGTATCGAGTTTCTCTCTTAAGCTATTTACTTATGATTTGGGTTTTTCTAACCAATCTGAGACGGATTACCATGTGGACAGTGTAATTTAAGTCTCGAGGAGGTTCGCTGATGCTATTTGGTTTGTTTTTAGTCTTATTTGCTACATATATATATATAAGTTTTTCAAAAAAAAATATTGAGTCAAGAAGGGGACTTTGATTAAGATTTATTATTGACTAACTACACTTTAGCACCATTCTTAGAAGGTTGTTTGCAGAGATTACTAGAGATACAAAAGTGGATCACCTTGCCGCTATATCACACTTGATTAGAAAGTTTGAAGGAACCAAAGCTGATTTCCAACACTAATCCTGACATTATTTGCTCGCTTTGAGGCTTGGTATACATCGGGTCGGATTCCTTCTGCAAGTCTAGAAGGTAAAAGTTTGTGTGCTTCTTATTCCCCTCTCTCTCTCCTTCAGATTAAAAAAGGAGTCGAACATGATTTGGTGGCTACAACCATTAAAGATTAATTCATATGATTCTAGAAAGAGATAAATGTCAAAAAGAAGTGAACATAATCTGGTGGCAAAAACCATTAGGGCTTGATTTATGGAAGCCTGTCCAAATATCTCAGTCAATTAAAAAATGATACTCTCAAAAGAAGGGAGACTTTGACTGAGAGAAGTGAAAAGAGAAAGATGAAAGGGATCAGAGAAGACTACATATGTACTCAGATACTTGCAGGGGTAAGAGTCCATGTGTCATTTGATTGATACTCCCAGGGTAAAGCCTGCACTTTTATTTTATGCAAAAAAATGAAATCAGTAGAGGGGTGAGTGAGACTAGTATTTGTTAAGTTATTGGTAGAATGGATTTGGTTGCTATACTAGGATAGGGTATATAAAGTTTCTCTGTGATTGACTTGATAGGATGTGGTTGCAACAAAGTTGGGTGATAGTTATACTTAGACATTATGTGAGTCTCTGCTTTTCAAACCTCTTTCACAGGTTGTCTTGTTTGCTTGAGGACAAGCAAAAGGTTAAGTCTGGGGGAGTTGATAGGGCCTAATATTTACCACTATTGTGCCATGATATCAGCCTTATTTAGATTCTATTATATGTTTTTGGACTATGTTTTAGAATATTTTCAGGTTCAGGTATGTTTTGGAGAACTTTGGTGATTCTAGAGCTTTTAGAGATGCAGAACTTCATACATGCGTCAGATGTTTAGATATGTATGGAGAGCTTTCCAGGTGAGATTGAGCTGATCTTTGGACGTAAGATAGATATTTTTGTTAGCTTTCCAATGCCACCGGTTCGAGGTCAGTCAAAATCCTACAGCCAAAGTTATGACCGTTTTACTGGAGAGTGGCTTGTATGCCTCGCGAGAGGAAGCTGTCGAGAGATGAATGAGTGTCGATCTACGGCACAGCCTTGGTGTCAATTGAAGGTGATCCCAGAATACAGACTCGACTTGTTTTATGTCCGAATTAAGCCCAGAAGCCATCATAAATTACCAAAATACCCATGGGCGACCTAATACCCTATTTATATGTTTTCTAAGTCATTGTTGACGGCTATGCTTAGCAAAATTTCTTTTATTCATTTTTCTAGAGTTAGGAGAGAAATTAGGAACTCCTTCAGAGTTCTCCTGGAACTCCTTTGGTTTTATATTCTATATTTTCGATTCATCCATGATTTATGTGACAAAGATCATGTTTGAGTAGATCTCTTGTTAGGTTTAGGATTTATTAATGGTATTGATGGATTAACCAAACAATAGAATTGCTAGGTTGATTATTAGATTTATCAATAGAATTGTGTTTATTGCTTTTGTTCTAGAGTAGCTAACTAGAACCATGATCATAGGATAGTTAGACGCAAGCGAGAGCATGGTCTACTACCAGAATTAATCCTATTTAGCTAGGTTGCTAGAAACAAATGACGGTTGATTTAGTTAATTAAGTGAACTGATCGAATTAGGTCATAAAGCTTCACTCAAGAGACCATCGATCGACGCAGGATCATTGCCATTGATCGACGGTGCTAAGACATCTGACTTAGTCAATAGATTAAACTCATAAACAGATCTAGTCGTCTTTTACATTAGACATCAAGTTCTATGAGTAATACCTTTAGCTTCTAGCCTCTATAATCCACTTGCCGAAAATCGTAGATCTAGCTATTTATTATTATTGTTTACTTACCAATCAATCAATTATCTGCTATAGTTTATTTACTGCTTATTAATCTATTTTCCTAGCTTAATCGCCATTGTATTGAGTTTATTGTATGTCCATGCTCCATGTGGATTCGATCCCTAAATACTACAATTTGACCTCTCTTGGCAGAGTAATTTGTAGAATTAATTTGATAGAGTTTGCATTGAAATACATAAAAACCCTCATGTCATCCAGCTAGGCACTATTGCCTCTCCCGGAGAACCCATTGATGTATAAGAAGCTCATATTTCTCTGGAAGAAGTTTCAAATGCGATTCGTAAAGTTGGATCAGCTATGGAGACTTTGACAACTAAAGTCACTCAGATAACTGGAATGATGCATCCAAGTAAGTCTTCTATCTAGTTCATTTTAGTCCAGTTCTTTGAGGTTTTTAACCTTGAATGCTCTCAAGCAGGGGGAGATGAGGCAGAGAATCCACAAGGATCAGCTGGAGATGAAACTTAGGGGGCTTA
Source organism: Moricandia moricandioides (assembly GCA_905132885.1). NCBI lineage: Eukaryota > Viridiplantae > Streptophyta > Magnoliopsida > Brassicales > Brassicaceae > Moricandia > Moricandia moricandioides. Next base: position 43,226 of record CAJHQQ010000590.1, read on the forward strand.
GCTTCTGGGGGAGAAACACTAAGTTTCATAGGTCTATGTTTTCGGGGGAGTGAGAGAGAAAAATGTTGGTTTTTGTTTTTATTGGTGTTTTAATTCTCTGAACTCTTAGTTCACATGTATTGAACTATTTAATTTTCTTTATGCATGTATTATTCAGGATATATGTGTCTAGGTATGTTGGGGTTGTGTGAGCGGATTTGTGCAGGTACTTGAGGAGCATCCAAAGCTAAAAAGGGAAAGATTGAAAATGCAAAGATCAGGTGGGCATTCTAATTCAGACGCAAGTAGAGCAACGAGTATAGCAGAGTTTGCATCAGAGAGCTTGCATGCGGATGAACAAGACAAAGTGAAGAACAAGACTTGAAGTATGAATTGGTGGTCACGTCAGAGTTAATATGAAGACATCTTGGAGAGCAAGCTTGAAGAGATTCACCTTGGAGAAGGGAGATCTCACGATGAGAAGTTCTTAAAGGCTTAGTAGGAGTTTTTAGAAAACTTACCATAAATGAGAATTTGGTAAATATTGGGTAGATAGACTAGGTTAATCGACTTGGCTATTGAGTATAAATAGTCACATACGACCTATGTATTAGGGTCCAAAATTGTATTCTTAGCATAAGAGTGGGTTTCATAAGACTGTAAGCGAGTGAAAGTACTAAGGGCTAAGGGGAGAGGTTCTAAAATCTTGTATTCAACTTTAGAACGTGTGAGGCTAGAGTAATAAGTCAAGAAGGTCTTGTTCGAATTTTGTTTAAAGAGATAATTGTAAATTCACTTTAAAAAAATACTAGTAAATACACATCTTAGTAGATATATTCTCTGGTGTACTATGTGCTTTAGTTCATGCCATAATTCTTGCATTTACAAGATCAACGGTCTTCAAACGTAGGATGAATCACATGGAGGCTGGTGAAGTAGACCACGTCCATATATTGATTAGCTGGCTAAACGAATGACAACCATATACACGACCAGACATCCAGCCAATTCTGAGACAGTACCGTCTTGATCATTGGAAAAATAATCGTAGGAAATTTTGAACGTTAGAGGATGAACTCTAGTAGAGAGAACTCATAATCTTTTTCATAACTGTGATGATGAATGGTTGGATGCGCTCAAGTAATTATGTAGGGGAAGAAAGAGGAAAAAGAAGCAGAGAAACTCATGATCTTCTTCGATTATACCAACTCATGAACTCTTGAAGAAAGAAGCAGAGAAAAATTATGAACTCATGAAATGTTCAGAATTCATGATCTTCTTTGATTTTTTTGAGATTCATTAGGAAAATGTAAAAATAAAAATAAAACAGGCGAAGAAAATGAATAAAGAAAACAACGACAATAGAAAAACTATTTTTGTTTAATTTTAGAAATTAAATATAAACATTAAATTTGTTCAGAACAATGGTTGGGGTTGTTCTGAACAAATTTAAGTAAATATTTACTGTTGTAAAAGTAATGGGGGAACTTATGATTCTTTTTGATAATACTCGATGGAGGTTCCCTTTTTATAGAGGTTACAAATAGACCGTCATAAGATAAATGAAAAGATAACAATTCCTAGATAAACATGGAAAAGGAAAACACTAAACCAAAGTGCATTAGGTTTAGGAACATTTCCGTTTCTCTCTCTAGTCGGATAAGGTCTTGGTCGGATCCGGTTTGGTCTTGACTTGGTCTTGGTCCAATCCTTATGGTTATTTCATCCACATCAATTGGTTTATAACACTCTCCCTTGGTTGTTATAACCATATAGAGCTTGTAATACGTTTGGTATGTTGCCTCATTAAAACCTAACCTATAAAACCCTTTTGGGATAAAACCATGGTCAGGAAAAAGAGTACAACCGTACTACTCCCCCTGATGAATGCATATAGATCTCTTAACCGACACATTCCAATCTGATGGATAAGTTTCTTCAATGTAGAATTCGGTAATGCCTTAGTGAATAGATCGGCTGAATTTTCACTTGAACGCACTTGGACCACTTGAACCTCCTTTGCCTTTTGTAACTCGTATGTGAAGAAGAATTTGGGCAAGATATGTTTCGTCATGTCCCCTTTGATGTAACCATCTTTTAGCTGAGCAATACATGCTGCATTGTCTTCATACATCACAGTTGGCTCCTTATCTTCAGGCATCCCACAATCATCTCGGATGTGTTGGGTCATTGATCTCAACCAAACACATTCACTGCTTGCTTCATGAATGGCCAAAATCTCGGCATGATTAGAAGAAGTGGCCGAGATGGTTTGCTTCATAGAACACCATGATATGGCCGTACCACCATGCGTGAAAACATAGTCCGTTTGAGACCTTGCATTGTGTGGATCAGATAGATAACCTGCATCAGCAAAACCAACTAAAGATTCTTTGTTAAGGTTAGTATAAAACAAACCTAAATCTTTTGTTCCTTTTAAATAACGCAAAACATGTTTACTCCCGTCCCAGTGCCTTTTGGTCGGGCAAGAACTAAACCTGGACAAGAGGTTCACGGCAAAAGATATGTCAGGCAGTGTGTGAGTTGCCAAGTACATTAAGGCACCAATGGCACTGAGATATGGCACTACGGGACCAAGGACATCCTCACGTGCATCTTTGGATGAAATGGATCAGTGTCCGGGCCAAGAGATCTCACGACCATAGGGCTTGACAAAAGATGAGACTCGGCCATATTAAATCTCTTGAGTATCTTTTCTGTACATGCCATTTGATGCACAATGATTCCATCATTTCTATACTCAAATTGTAATCCCAAACAGAATTTTGTTTTGCCTAGGTCTTTCATTTCGAATTCTTTCTTTAGATATTCGACTGTTTGGGCGACTCACCAGAGGTTCCAACGATGTTTAAATCATCCACATACACTGCTATAATCACAAAGCCCTTGTTATCAAATTTCTTTATGAAAATGCATGGGCTGATAGGATCATTTCTGTTTCCTTCTTTCACTAGGTACTCACTCAATCTATTGTACTACATTCGGCCGGATTGTTTCAGTCCATATAGTGATTTGTTTAGTTTGATGGAATGTTGATCTCGAGATCTTTCTTTATCTTTCATTTCTATACCCTCTGGGATCCTCATATAAATGTCATTATCCAATGGACCATATAATTATGCGGTTAGAACATCCATTAACCGTAAATCCAAATTTTCTCTTATGGCCAGACTTATTAGGAATCTAAAAGTAGTTGCATCTACCACAGGGGAATAAGTTTCCTCATAATCGATTCCTGGTCTTTGTGTGAATCCTTGTGCTACGAGTCGTGCTTTGTATCTCACAACCTCGCCATTTTCATTTCTTTTTCTCACAAAGACCCATTTTTATCCAACTGGTTTGACATCAAATGGTGTTCAGATTATTGGACCGAAAACACCTCTTTTCTTTAAAGAATTTAACTCCACATTTATGGCTTCTTTCCACTTAAGCCAATATGATCTTTGCATGCATTCATATATAGATGTGGGTTCATGATCCTCATTATCCATCAGTTCAAGTGATACTTGATATGCAAATATATCACTGATGTCGACATCTTTTCTATTCCATTTCTTTCTAGAAAATATATAGTTTATTGAGATCTCATTGTTCTCTGAACCGTCAGTACCATGATGAAAGGCGTCCCGAGCATCATTGGTCGGTACATCTGGACCATCGACCATGGTTTTTGCTGTCCGGACCATCGACCGTGGTCGGTCAGGTCAGTTCATCGACTACGTTTGAGGACGTCTGGTCGGGTTCGGCTGTGCCTCGAGTAAGGCCGGCTATATCTGGGGTTCTATTCTCGGTTGCACCTTTCTCTTTCCGAGGTTGTTTATCTTTGGAACCAATAGGTCTACCACGTTTGAGACGTGCCATAGACTCTGTAGCAACTTGACTGTGTCCCATTTGGACATCTAATTTTATAGGTGCATTAACAGCTGGTATATGTGACTTAGTCACTCTGTTTGGGTCAGCAAAGGAATCTGGCAATTGATTAGCTAGCTTTTGTAAATAAATTTTGGACCTCAAGATCGCACACTTGAGTCCGAGGATCTTGCCATGTTATGGATGTTTGATTCCATGAAATTTCTTTCATTTTCTTTACCTGCTTTTGATCTCCCCCTAATGTTGGAAGTTCGGATTCATTGAAATGACAATCCGCATACATGACCTTAAATAAATCACCCTTAGTTGGCTCAAGGTATTTTATAATTGTGGGAGAATCAAATCCAACATATATCCCCATCCTCCTCTGAGGTCCCAACTTTGTTCTCTGTGGTGGAGCAATTGGAACATATACAGAACAAACAAATGTTTTAAGATGGGAAATGTCTGGCTCTTGACCCGTTAATAACTGATGGGGAATACTTATGATCACTAGATGGTCGGATGCGTATGAGCTCAGCCGCATGGAGGACCGCATGTCCCCATGCCAAAACCGGCAACCTCGACCTCATAAGTAATGGTCGGGCTATAAGCTGAATGTGTTTTATAAATTATTCGGCTAAGCCGTTCTGTGTATGTACATGTGCCACGGAATGTTCCACTGTCACCCCCATGGACATACAGTATGAATTGAACGCCTGAGATGTGAATTCACCAGCATTATCAAGACTTATAGTCTTCAAAGGAAAATCTGGAAAGTGTGCTCGTAATCTTATTATCTGAGCGAGCAATCTTGCAAATGCTAAATTACGGGTCGACAATAAGCATACGTGTGATCATCTGGTCGATGCATCTATAAGGACCATGAAATATCGAAATGTCTCACAAGGTGGGTGAATTGGTCCACAAATGTCGCCCTGGATTCTTTCAAGAAAGTTTATAGTTTCCTTTGTCACCTTAACTGGTGATGGCCTAACGATCAATTTCCCTTGTGAACAAGATGCACACGTTAAGTGCTTAGGGATGATTCATTTTTCTTTAAGTGTATGGCCTCTGGTGTTTGATATCAGCTTACGCATCATGTTTGAACCGGGATGGCCAATCCGGTCATGCCATAAAATGAAATTTTCGATGGCTGTTTTATTAAATATCACATTGGCCTCAATCATACTGACTTTAGTTTGATATATTCCAGTAGATAATATCATTCATTAAGTCAAAACAGAAATGACAATCGTAGAAATGAAATATAGAAATGATAAACACCAAATCAAGTTTTAAAATAAAACAAGCAAAGATTGCAAATGTCGAAATCATTTATCATTTTTAAGACACTCAGAAATCTCATATTCTAGTAAATCATCCTTATCATGGTCAAAATCGTTTTCATCATCTTGGACTATCATGTGGGCTTCAGGATTCTTTCCCTTTTAAACTTTCTTGATATAGATCACATAGATGCTTGAGAGTCATGCAATTCTTTGCCTAATGATTGCTCATGCCACACCTGTGACACACTGATTTGGTCGGTTGTGAGGGTCTGAAAGAATTCCCTCGGCCTCGTCCGTTTCCTCGACCATACGAGTTACTTTGGACTCTATCTTGGCCATAGTCTCGACCGTACGGACTTCCTAGACCGCGGCCATAAGAGCCTTGACCGCGGCCACGTCCTGGCCATTTTCCACGGCCTCGATCGTGTTGGCTATTAGCATGGACGTGGTTTGCCTCTTTATCAGTATTAGTGGCTACGTGTGCCTCAGGTAATGGTGTGGATCCGGGAGGTCTCATTTCACTGTTTCTCATTAGCAATTCATTGTTCTGCTCTGCAAGGAGAAAACAAGATATAAGATCAACATAAGTGGTGAAGCCTTTCTCACAATATTGTTGTTGAAGCAACACATTGCTTGTGTGGAACGTGGAAAAAGTTTTCTCAAGCATATCCTTATCCGTAACCGTTTCTCCACACAGTTTTAATTTTGAAACGATCTTAAACAGTGCAGAATCGTACTCGTCCACAGACTTATAGTCTTGAATCCTTAGGTTTCTCTAGTCATAATGAGCTCTGGGTAAGATCACCGTTCTTTGGTGATCATATCTGCTTTTCAGCTCTGTCCAAAGCTCAAGAGGATTTTCGATAGTTAAGTACTGATCCTTGAGACTCTCAGCCAAGTGATGCCTTATTATTAGTATGGCTCGGTATCTATCTTTTTCACTGACATTATTGTCATCTATAATGCTTTCAACGAGTCTTTTTGACTTTAAGATGATACTGGTATCAAGCGCCCATTGGAGGTAATTACCTCCAGAGAGATTAAGGGCCGCATATTCCAAGTTATTGATTTTGGACATCTGAAATCATATGATTATAAGTTTTAGAATTCAGAATTTTATCAACCTATCATAAGGGTTTCTAAGTTCAATTGCAATCAAGACAATAGTGATTCAATGAACAATGGCCTGTTATATGTATGGTGAATTGCCATACGGCCAGTATGAGAATGATGCAATGCAATCTATCAACCTAACAAGGTTATATGGTTGATTCAATCTAACAAGCTACTTGGTCAATCGGTTCATGTTTTAGACCATGTGGTCGGGTTAAGCAAAAGCAATCGATGGTTTTTAACAATCCTAACAAATAGTTTCTAGGTAATCAATCAATCAAACAAACAATCAAGGTAATCAAGCAAATTGGTTTTACTATCAAAACCTAATCGGTTCATAATTAGTAAACCTAATTAGATTGTAATTAGGGTTATTGGCCGAATTAGGGTTTAGGGTTTAATTCATAACCTAGCAATCCTAATTGAATTATAATTAGGTTTAAGATTAAGGTTTTTATTGATTAACAACCTAGCACCCGGTTTCTATGTGATTAACATTCAAAACTATCAATCAACAATCAATCAACCAATGGATATGTACCGTAAGTGATCAGGATGAAATTCTCTATACTATCCAGCAACTTAGCAAAGTTCTATAATAAATTTTATAAATTAGGGTTAATCGGGTTACCTTAACGTCAAGTAGGTTTGATCGGTCCACCGAGTTTGATTGTGGGTCGTGTACGAGCTGCTCGCGGGTCCTTAAGTCTATCGGGTGGTGGTCATGCGTGTATTGAGTTCTGGATTGTGGTCTTGTGTGTACGGGTGATGTTTGTGTACTGGATCGGGTGGTGTTGGTGTTGATTGCTATCGGGTATGTATCAGGTGTCTGGTACGTATCGAGTGCACACGGATTGCAGTCGGATGTCTGGTGTGTATCGGCTGCACACGGCTTAACGGATTGTGTGCGTGTGGTCGTGTACGTCGGGTGTGTGTATCGGCTACTCTTTGGGTGTATGCGGGTAACTAGGGTTCCTCCGATTTAGAGAGAGAGAGAGAGAGAGAGAGAGAGAGAGAGAGAGAGAGAGAGAGCGAGAGAGAGAGAGATCGAATTCTTTTGATGCAGAAAGCTTAGATGGTGATGATGAAATTGAATCGATGAGTTCTTTAGAGTTAGGGTTCTTGACGGCTGGGTATTTAGGGTTTATGGGTTTCGAATAAAGCTTAGGGTTTTAGAGATGCATCGTGTTGATAACGTGTTGTAAAAGTAATGGGGGAACTTATGATTATTATTGATAATACTCGATGGAGGTTCCCTTTTTATAGGGGTTACAAATAGACCGTCATAAGATAAATGGAAAGATAACAATTCCTAAATAAACATGGAAAAGAAAAACACTAAACCAAAGTGCATTAGGTTTAGGAATATTGTCGTTTCTCTCTCTAGCCGGATAAGGTCTTGGTCGGATCCGGTTTGGTCTTGACTTGGTCTTGGTCCAATCCTTATGGTTATTGCATCTACATCAATCGGTTTATAACATTTACCAAATTTTCACAAAATCTTTAATAAATCTCTATTTCAGCTATGAACCTACAACGCTAAACCAGAGTAAACTTTCGTGAGGGTTTCAGAAGGCAATTTTGTCCTTTATTAAGTACTTCTCCACACGTGCCATGATGTTTTACTTGCCATGATATTTTACTGTTTTTGGTATTGGGTTAATTTCAGAATCTTTCATTGGTTTTAAGAAATTATCCCTAATATTCTCATAAAAAATAAAAATAAGAAGTTGTGTTAATTTGGTGAAATATCATACTATAAATTTAAATTTGAAAGACGCTGGCTGAAAACAGCTTACAACAGGGTCCCAAATATTTAATGTTTGGTTATGTGGGTGTTAGACCATCTTGTGATTATGCCAACTAGGTGTGTTAAGAAAAGAATTGGGGAACTTATTTGTATTATTCATAATCGATGGTGCCTTTTATATATAGGGAGTTACAATAGACCATCATTAGATAAATTGAAAGATAACATTCCTAGATAAACATGAAAAAGGTAAACATGATCCAACAAGGAAAAGGAAAGTCTTGGTCGATCCTTATCCATCCAGGCCGATGGTATATTCCTTTTGGTCGAGTATGATTCCTTTCTGGTCGGACCAAGCTTATCCATGGTCGAATCCGGTTCGGTCTAATCCTCATGGTTATTGCATCCACATCAAATGATTCATAACACTCCCCCTTGGATGTTATAACCATATAGAGCTCATAATACGTTTGGTATGTTGCCTCGTTAAAACCTAACCTGTAAAACCCTTTTGGGATAAAACCACAGTTAGGAAAAAGAGTACAACCGTATTACTCCCCCTGATGAATGCACCATTATAGATCTTTCAATCTCCTCATTCCAATCTGATGAATGAGTTTCCTTAGTGTAGAAGTCGGCAGTGCTTTAGTGAATAAGTCAGTTGAATTCTTTGAACGTCCTTGCACCACTTAAACCTTTTGTTGTTGTCTACTTCGTAATATGGTCGGATATGTTTCTCTAGGTTCTTTGACCAATCATCTTCACAAATACTATCCCTTATGATTGGTCACGGATTGTACTATCAACCATGCTTTAATCTGATCAATCCACTATCGACCATAACTGAATGCATTGTCGACCAGCTCCATGGATCACCAATATTGGTCGATGATCTGCTTCATTGACCTTCACAAAATGGCTGTTCCTCCATTTGTAAATATATAACCTGTTTGTAATCTTGCATTATGTGTATCAAATAGAAAACCTGAAAACCTGTATTAGCAAAACCAATTAACCCCTCTTTGGGTTGGTTAGTTTGGTTAGTATAAAACAAACTTAAATCTTTCGTTCCTTGTAAGTAAATAACGAAGTATATGTTTATGGTTACTATTGGTTCCTTAGGACATTTCTTTATCATCAGCTATATTTTAAATAAAGCATACTGATATGCATGCTGATGGATCATGGTCGTGATCAGTATATCCATTTGATATAGATTTGGTCGGCCATTTGAATCAATGGTTGTCTATATGGCACCTATGGCAAATGGCTTTTGGCATTCGTGGTCGGGTCTTGTGGTTCAATGAATACACCACGACCCTTTACACTTCCACGGCCATAGTTTTATTTCTTGACCGTTATGGTCTTGGTCGTATGATCGACCGTAATTATCTCGACCATTATGGTCTTGCCATATGCATTTCCATTTCGACCATTATGGTCTTGCCATATGATTGGCCGTACCTCGACCATGTTGATTATCGTGGCTGTATGTTCGGCCACGCCCATGCCGATGCCCTCGACCACGGCCGTTATGGCCTGTTATGGGCAGACATGGTGGGATTTATCCATGTCATTTTGGGGATGCACCAGAAAGGTCTTAATTCATATTTCTAAGACTCAATCGATAACTTATATCATTTGGAACCAATCAACTTTTCTTTAAGTTGGTTTAACACAAGGAATTTTCTTTTATATGAATATATGGACTGTTTTGGATTGTTCTTATAGAACTCCTTTACTTAGTATTATTCAGTCAACCATATTATATGCAACTGCTTTGCATCAGTCCATAAACAGCTAAGGAACAAAGTTGTTCTTTGAGAATTTCTTTTCTCATATTTATGGTACCTTTATTATCTTTATCCAGTGATTAATATACTGCTTACTACATCATCATTTCTTTCCAGACATTATCAATTTCGAATTGTAGTAGCATCCACCACATAGGAGTATATCTCCTTATAATCTGTTCTTTGGTCTCTGTGAGTATCTTTGTGTACAAGCCATTCTTTAAATGCTTTTAAGTAGGAATATGAATACCTTAGATCATATAGTCATATCCTATATCTCACGCTTTATTTCCCTCACAGGACTCATTTGTCCACTAGTTTATCAGATGACGTTATATGGCCAATACGTCCATCTCTTCTATAAATTCTTTAAATCTTAGTTAAACCCCACGTTTTCTTTTAACTGTATATTTATGAGTACTCATACGTGGGTTTATGATCCTCGCTTTATATCTTATATTCAAGTGCTACCTTGTATGCGCTATGTAAATATATCATTGGTATCGATACCCTTTCTGCGTTCCATTGTATTCCAGACATAACATAATTGATTGCAATCTTATGACCTTTAATACCTTGGTGTTTGGTGTCCCAAATCACGTACCATGGAATTTGGCGTCCCAAATTCTATTGTATGATATCTTATATTGGTCGACCATTTTCTATGTCTGGGATGGTTTCCTTTATGACCTCGGGAATTTATCATTTTATGCACCTTTTTCTTTCCTTCCGAGGTTCCTTTATTTTATGGAACATATTGGTCTATCTTGTATAGACTCTGTAGCAACTTGATTGTTTCTCTTCTAGGACAACAAATTCATTTGGTGCGAGCTGGTATGACTTAGTCATTCTTTTCTTTTCAGGTCAATGTGTCTGGCATTTAGTTCTGCTAGCTTTTATATCATTTGATCATATTCCGAGGATCTTGCCAAGACAATGATGGTTAATACCATTCTCTTTTTCTCTTTACCAGCTTATAACTTTCTCCCCTTTAATGTTGGATGATCAGATTACTTATCTCTTGTAATTTGTGTTCTTGGCCACTAATTAGATCACCCATGTTTGGCTCAAGAAATTTTAAAATCGTGGGAGAAAGACATTTTTCATCCAACATATATTCTCATTCTCAATCCTCTTGTGAGGTTTCATCTTAAATGGTACATATATCTGTGGTGGTATATTCAGATTCTCTTAAGATGGTTTATGTATATGTCTGGTTTATGACCCTTAATCTAAGATGAGAATATCTATGCTCACTTATATGTCCTGATGCATATTAATCTTACACATGTAAATCAATGTGTCCTCAAGCATTAGGTAGTGGCCTTTGTAGTATAAAGAATTCGGCCAAGTCTACTATGGTCATAGACCATGTCACACGGATTTTTAGTATGTTCATTGATCACGGTTTTTGTCCTCACTCCCCCTCATGGACATACTATAATCATGTGGTACTTGGGAAAATAGAGCCTAATGAGTTTCCCTTGTGCAGATGTTACACAACGTGAGATTTTATGGGATAACTCTTTGTGCCTTTTGTAATATTTTATTTGCATCAAGTTTGGACTTGGATGGCTAATCCAGTCATGCCATAAAGTGTAAATTTCGTGGGTATACATTATACCATGGCTTTTGCCTTTATCATACTGATCCTTAGCATAGTCTAGATCAGAGTATATAAGTATAGTCTTTGACCACTTTTCTCATAAGGCTTTAGGCAATTTTCTTATAATCTGAAAGGAAATTTTGTTTCCTTTTCCCATTGGTTCAATGTGGAAACCATCCATACTCAAGTTTTTGTAACTCAATGGGTCTTTTTTTGGGTGAATAAATTTGTGTCTCTTTAGGCAATCCTTTAGCCGTGGTCTATTATAGATTGATTGTACTTTTATCGTCATTTATCAATCAAGAAATCATCAAGCAAATCAAACGCAGAAATGACAATCATAGAAATGAAATTATAGAAATGAATCATAGAAATGTCAAACACCAAAACAAGTTTTAATAAAAACAATCAAGGATTACAGATGTCGAATTTATTTATCATCTTTGAGACAATCAGAAGTCTCATATTCTAGTAAATCATCCTTATCATGATCAAAATCGTTTTCATCATCTTGGACTATCATGTGAGTTTCAGGATTCTTTCCCTTCAAACTTTCTTGATATAGATCACATAAATGTTTGGGAGTCCTGCAAGTCTTTGCCCAATGACTGCTCATTCCACACCTATGGCACACTTTGGTCGGTTGTGAGGGTCTGAAAGAATTCCCTCGGCCTCGTCCATTTCCTCGACCATACGAGTTACTTTGGACTCTATCTCGGCCATAGTCTCGACCGTATGGGCTTCCTCGACCGCGGCCATAAGAACCTCGACCGCGGCCACGTCCTTGCCATTTTCCACGGCCTCGGCCGTGTTGGCTATTAGTATGGACGTGGTTTGCCTCTTTATCAGCATTAGTGGCTGCGTGTGCCTCAGGTAATGGTGTGGATCCTGGAGGTCTCATTTCACTGTTTCTCATTAGCAATTCATTGTTCTGCTCAACAAGGAGCAAACAAGAAATAAGATCAGCATAAGTGGTGAAGCCTTTCTCACGATATTGTTGTTAAAGCAATACATTGCTTGTGTGGAAGGTGAAAAAGGTTTTCTCAAGCATATCCTTATCCGTGACATTTTCTCCACACAGTTTCAGTTTTGAAACGATCTTAAACAGTGCAGAATTGTACTCATCCACAGACTTATAGTCTTGGATCCTTAGGTGTGTCCAATCGTAATGAGCTCTGGATAAGATCACCGTTCTTTGGTGATCGTATCTGCTTTTCAGCTCTGTCCAAAGCTCAAGAGGATTTTCAATAGTTAAGTACTGATCCTTGAGACTCTCTGCCAAGTGATGTCTTATTATTAGTATGGCTCGGTATCTATCATTCTCATTGACATTATTGTCATCTATTATACTTTCACCGAGTCTTTTAGACTTTAGGATGATTTTGGTATCAAGCGCCCATTGGAGGTAATTATCTCCAGATAGATTAAGGGCTGCATATTCCAAGTTATTTATTTTCGACATCTGAATCATATGATCATAGGTTTTAGAATTCAGAATTTTATAAACCTATCATTAGGGTTTCTAAGTTCAATTGCAATCAAGAAAATAGTTATTCATTGAACAATAATCGGTTATTAATCTGATGCATTGCAATTCAGCTAGTACGAGAATGATGCAATGCAATCTATCAACCTAACAAGATTATATGATCGATTCAATCTATCAACCTAATTAGTTATTAAAATCGGTTTATGTTTTAAGACCATGTGGTCAGTTCAATCAAAACAATCAATGGTTTTTTTAACAATCCTAACAAGTAGTTTTTAGGTGATCAATCAATCAAACAATCAAGCAAATTCAGTTTTATAGTTAAACCTAATTGGTTTACAATTAGCAAACCTAATTAGATTGTGATTAGGGTTAATGGTTGATTTAGGTTTAGGGGCAATCCTAATTGAATTAGGTTTATGATTAGGGTTTTTAACAACCTAACAAGTCTAATTGATTTTAGGGTTTTGTAGATTAACAATCCTAGCACCCGGTTTCTATGTGATTTGCAATCAGACTATCAATCAATCAAGCAATTCAATCAATGGAATTGTACCCTATGTGGTCAGGATGAGATTCCCTAAACTATCCAGCAACTTAGCAAATTTCTATTGATCAATTTTAAATTGGGGTTTGATCAATTTACCTTTGTCTTCAATCGGGTTGATATGGACCACCGAGTAAGTTGGATTGGTCGCGGGTCGTGTATGAGTTGGTCGCGAGTCCTTGTGCCTTATCGGGTGGTCAATTGGTGTGTATCGGGTGCTGCTGCTGCTGGATCGGGGGTCGGATGATGTGTGTGTCTATCGGATGGTGATTCTCGGGTGTATCGGGTGTATCGGGTGGAAATCGCAGTCGGATGGTGTATCGGCTGTGTGTGTGAACTCGGGTTGGCCAATAAACCTTTATCGGGTGTCTAGAGCCTTCACGGGTGCACGCGGGTGTGTGTGTACGCAGGTGTGTTGCGTGTATCGCAGGTGGCGATCGGCTAGGTGAGCTTGGGTTTTCCAATTTAAAGAGAGGGATTGAATCGATGGGAGAGATGAAGTATGGTGGTTTCCGGTGAATGACTTTTTTCTTCTTGACGGCTGCTTTTAGGTTTATGGGTTTCGAGTTTTAGCTTAGGGTTAATGAGAGACGTATTGTGCTGATAACGTGCTAAGAAAAGAATGGGGGAACTTATTTGTATTATTCATAATCGATGGTGCCATTTATATATAGGGAGTTACAATAGATCGTCATTAGATAAATGGAAAGATAACATTCCTAGATAAACATGAAAAAGGTAAACATGATCCAACAAGGAAAAGGAAAGTTTTGGTCGATCCTTATCCATCCAGGCCGATGGTATATTCCTTTTGGTCGAGTATGATTCCTTTCTGGTCGGACCAATCTTATCCATGGTTGAATCCGGTTCGGTCTAATCCTCATGGTTATTGCATCCACATCAAATGATTCATAACATAGAAACATATGTACTCACATCTTTTTTCTGGTAAAATATATGTAGTCACATCTGTCGATATTACATGACCTAATTGGAGTATTGAATGATAATTGGTAAATCAATATGGCAGGGAAACTAGATTTTGGTTTTTTGATTTTCCATAATCCATTCTTACCCAATAATGAATTTAGTAAAATAGATTTCCTATTTTTAGAGAAATTAATTTTTGATTTCTTTTACCTTTTCTACCTTAATTTCAAGATAAAACTAAGAGATTTAGAATTTAATATATTGAGATAATAAGTAAATAAAAGTGTTAAATAATTTCATTTAGAAGTATTATCCAATGCACTATTGTATTGTAATACACAATGATTATAAAATAGATATAAATGTAATTATAAGTTCACTTAAAGTGTAATGTTTGGCAAACCGGTGTCATACCGGTTTAGTAATGATGAGAAAGATAATCATATGGACATTGTTGAAAAATCAGAAGATTCATACGAATGATCTGCTATATGCTGCTAATGAGTCTAAAGAGCCCTTGAAGCGTGATAGACCTATCGGTTCCAAATATAATAATCCTCGAAAAATAAAATGAGCATGAATGAGAATGGCCGAATCGAGGAATGAAATATTAAGGATCTCAACAAGAAAGAAATTCAGGTACATGAGAATAAAAAAAATCTAAAATAGCTATGTTATGTGTGGAACAATATGGAACAAATATCAAATCGACATCGTGAATACTTATCCTTGCAATGTAGCAGTTGATGAGAGTGAATATCATGAACCATCTATTGAAAAGTTTGCACAAAGAAATGACTGACCAAGATGGAAATAAGCAATAGATGCGGGATTAAATCTCTTGGAAAGAGAGGAGTATTCAAACCGGTAGTCCGTACAGTTAATTTTGTAAACCAGTGGCACATAAATGAGTTTTTATGAAAGAATGAATGAAATGATAAGAATTATGAAATCTCTAATTAGTAGATGCACAAATTCTGCATGAATTCTTATATGCCAAAAACTCTGATTTTGCATGCTTATATTGAGCATATAAAAGAAAATATATTTTTTTCAGAAGTGCCACATTTAATGATATTTTGGAAATTTATTGATCTTTTTTATCATTGAAAGATGTGATTTAGTATGACAAGAAAAATGGTCATACTAGTAAATTTTATAATAAGAGAGGGAATAACTCGTATGTATAATGTGAAATTTTAAAAGATTGTCTATAGAAGAAAATTTGGACATAGATTCCAAATTGACCAAGATATGATATTTTGTGTGAAATAGATACTACAACCATAAGTTCAATGGTCTAAATGATTATCTAACAATCAAACAAGTTTATTCACTAAGAATATGCCTATAACAATTCCTAAAAAGATGATATATATGATGAAAATACATCTCCCGAAGATTATGCTTCCAGGGGAGGGAATATGATGATGTGTGTGGTTGTTCTCTTTTTCCTTATCATTGTTTTTATCTTGTTGGGTTTTTCCATGTCAAGGTTTTAACGAGACAACAAAGAACACACAAATGAGAGATACCTAAAGAGGAATGTTATCACTTAAATGATGAAGATCTATCAATCTTCCAATGTATTATTGAGATTGAGAGAAGCATAAGATAATGATCAAGATCAATCATACTTGAAGAAGATTCAAGACATGAACACATTCCATTCGCGAGACAAAATCGAAGGTCAAAAATTTTTCAATAAAAGGAGACCTTCTATCTGGAATTAAAATACGTACTTGGTTTCCATAGAAAGAGATTTGAGTCTAATTTAATCTTCAATTTGAATCAAGTTATTCCAGATGATAGAACTAAAGATATGGCTGTTTTCGTGGGAAATATCCAAGCTGTCTCTGACTACCTAATATCGTTTGATATTCAAGATTTTGTTTGATATTCCCATTTTACCAGAGCTATTCCAGTAGATAAAATTATATATGGAGGTTAACTTGATTTCCATGTATTTTGAAGTCATTTCGTGATATTGGTCATCAAGATATTCAAATTTCAGTAAAGAGTGTCAAATCTGCCAAGAGAAGTGGACACGCCCAAGCTCAAGACTAATAAGAAGTCAGTTCAGAATATGGGCTTGTATTATCTCAGACATTTTCCCTTACCATGGTTTTTTTCACTAGGTTTTCCTGTTAATATGTTTAATGAAAAAAATGCGCTTTAGGAATTTTTTTGTATAATGGACATCTAAAAGGGAGTGATATGAATTATTATGTGGATGTTCATTATAGGCACGTAACCTCATGTTTTAAAAATTTAGAAACCCTAAATTTGTATTCATTATATGTGTGTGTGTGCGCGCGCGTGCGTGTGTGCGTGCGTGCGCGTGCGTGCGTGCGCGTGCGTGCGCGTGCGTGCGCGTGTGTGCGTGTGCGTGCGTGCGCGTGCGTGTGCGTGTGTGTGTGCGTGTGTGCGTGTGCGTGTGCGTCTGTTGTGTGTGTGTGTCTGTGTGTGTGTGTGGGGTAAAGAATGATAACAATCAATTTCCTCTTTCTCTAAATTCACACCAAAAACTACTTTTTCTTAGTTTCTCCTTACTATTTGTTACGAACAAACACCAAATGAAAAAATTTCGCCACGCAACAGATTAATAATTTTCACTTTCGATTGATTTTGTGACTTTATAGGAATAGGACTTTTACAAATCATGATTTTTTGAATTCAACTTAGCTGAGGCGTTTCTATTTACGAACATGGCATTTTAAAATAATAATAAGAAGTTGCTTTCTTGCTAATGTTGAACCACATGTCAACATAAGAGAGAACTGTTTTTGGTTTATGCAGCCTTTCCTATTTTGTTTCTCTAGTGGACTATAAAATTAAAGTTCAACACGGACAACACCCATTTCTTAATTCCACTCACTTATCATTTACTTTATTCAAGTAGTAATCGATCAATATTTTCATTTCCATGTCTTCGGCCTCTTCAAAATTTCAATAGAGTGGTTGAGGGAGGTTTGAAATCCTAAAGAACCTAAGGGGATTTTTTGACTACGATGGCGACTAATCCAAATGCGGAGAAATGTTCAAAGATGGAAAGAACATGGGGAAATTTATCCAATTTTAATTCATATTTTTACTCAACGTCAATTTGTTTGGTGGTAGAGGATATCTACTTTGCTTTGCTGTTTAAAATCAATCTAGATATGAACTTCTCCAGCCTCTCCTAGCAGATTTTTTGGCCTCTTCAACTGTATGCTAATATTCAGTTTGATCTATGTTTGATAGATTTAATGATTGAATAAACCCTCTAATGAAGTTTCGCTAGATGGGTTCTTCTCTTGCAGATTCTGAAGGCTTCGCATGAGAGCCTCAGGTTGTGATTGCAACAAGTTTGCAGCTCTAGATGATCGTTGTCTCTGTTTTTTAAACATGGGATGAGAGAGTATGTCATCAGAGATTTCATCAATATGTTTTGAGGCGTTTCTATTAATTTTGGCAAAAACCTTCTCAAATTGAGACCTAATAAGGTCTGAATTTGCCTCAGGCAGTACCGTTTGGTTACATTTGTCCTTTTGAGCTTTACTCTATTGGTTTTGTGTATTATCAAAGAGAGAGAGGTTAGATTTACATGATAATGGATTTACAGGATAATGGTGGAGGAGAGATGCAATTGATGCCGTATATACAGTTTCAAACATGTTGAGTTAACAACAACTGTTGATGAAATTAAAATGCCAGGAAAGAAAATAAAGGTGCCAATCCTGCACTTCAATGTTTTAGTAATTATTCAGATCATGCTATGTTTTCTTAAATGATTGTCTTTCAAGTTTTTTACTTTCATTATGCAGGATGATAACAATTGTAGAACCGGCAGTATGTGTGACTCTTCATAGCAACTTCCGCTGGGTTTTTTAAAGTCTATGTCTAACTTTGGGCCTAAGAAGCAAACAATGATGGAATTATTTTTGGGTTCCTTTACAGAAAGCCTTGTACTAATTAGAATTAGACATCTCTTTATATATTAGACACTCCTTATTTAAATTTCTAATGTGGCACTTTGTTTATAATTTTGCATTCACCCCCTCAAACTAAGGACCACACTCATCTCGTTTGTTTCACCTCCAGCTAATCACCTTGGCACCACCTTGTACCAGTAATCGCAAGGTTATTTTGAGAATATTTCTCCCACAACATCGCAAGTTTCATCATCTTCTGACTAGTTTCTACCACCGACCTTCTCTTCCGACTTAAGGATCCAACCTACTTAAAGGGTATTTTGGTCTTTTTGCAGATCATCTTCATACCACTCTGATACTAATTGTTGGGTTAAATAAAGCTTATCTCCCGTTCTATAATGTCTGATTAGTAGGATATTATTTACTTTGTGCCTAAGAGGTAAGCCCGTATGAATTTACTTTTGGGTTTCTTTTCCAAAAGCCTCATACTAATTAGAGTTGGACATCTTTTTATAGATTAGACACTTCTTTTCTAAACTTTCAATTTAAAACTTTGTTTGATATTTCACAACGTCGCACTTGTAAGCTATATGTAGAATAGAAGGATATGATTGTAATTACTTAACAGTTAACCCTATTGTAATCTCCTATATAAGCTGTATTCTCATCTCATAATAGAATCATTCAGCTTTCCATAATATGGTATCAAGAGCTTAGATACCTAGGACCTAAAAGAGAAAAAAAAAAAACAGCCGTCAAACCCTTATTTTTTCATCTACGGCAATGTCTACGTCTTCCTCAACCACCATTGCTGTCTCAGACTCTACTTCATTACTCAATGTCAACATGACAAATGTAACGAAGCTCACTGCATCAAATTTTTTGATGTGGCATCGTCAAGTCCACGCTCTCTTTGATGGTTATGATCTCGCCGGGTATCTCGATGGTACCTCTGCTGCTCCTCCTGACACCATCACGGCTAATGGTGTTACATCTCCTAATCCAGACTACACGATCTGGAAACGACAGGACAAACTCATATATAGTGCGCTTCTCGGTGCTATATCGATCTCTGTTCAACCTATCCTCTCGCAAACAACGACTTCGGCTCAGATCTGGAGCACCCTTGCGGCCACCTACGCCAAACCAAGTCGGGGCCATGTCAAGCAACTGAGGCAACAGATGGATAACTGGACTAAAGGAACCAAAACGATTGATGAATATGTCCAGGGGTTCACAACTCGGTTTGACCGCATTGCCTTACTTGGAAAACCAGTTGATCATGAAGATCAAATTGATTACATCGTTGGTGGTCTTCCCGATGACTACAAAACAATCGTGGATCAAATAGAGGCTCGTGACACACCTCCATCCATTACAGAAATCCATGAGAAGCTGATAAACCATGAACTTAAGCTTCAAGCTCAAGCCACTGTCTCTGCTACTCTGCCCATCACCGCGAATGCAGTCTCCTACCAGCGTCCTCCAAACAACAACAACAATAGCTCCCGGAATCAAAACCGGAACTATCAACGCAACAACACCAACAACAATCAGACATGGCAGCAGCAACAACATTTCAATCCGAGAAACAATCAACACCAGAGCACCGGTCGTGGCTATCAAGGCAGGTGTCAATTGTGTGGTGTTCATGGTCACAGTGCGCGCCGCTGCACACAACTCAACTCAGGAGGCTCGCATCAGACATCTCAGCCACCACCATGGCAACCCCGCGCCAATCTTGCTAATGTCAATCCATATTCTGCTGCGAATTGGATATTAGACAGTGGAGCGACTCACCATCTGACCACGGACCTTGCGAATCTGTCTCTCCACCAGCAGTACAATGGTGGGGAAGAGGTTCAAATCGCTGATGGGTCTAACTTGCCAATCACTCATACTGGTTCTGCCTTTCTCCCTACGTCATCTCGAACAATTAACCTCAATGATGTTTTATATGTTCCTGATGTTACGAAGAATCTTATTTCGGTTTATCGGTTGTGCAACTCTAATAAAGTTTCTGTGGAATTTTTTCCTGCACACTTTCAGGTGAAGGATCTCAACACGGGGGTCCAATTACTCCAAGGCAGAACTAGAAATGAGCTATATGAGTGGCCGGTACCAAGCACCAAGATCACTGCGTTCTCGGCTACACCATCATCTAAAACCGACCTCTCATCGTGGCATTCTCGCCTCGGGCATCCGTCATTTAGTGTTCTGAAATCTGTTGTTTCTCGCAATTCATTACCTGTTTCAAACTCTGGTCCAAAGCAGTTTCACTGTTCGGACTGTTTCATCAATAAAAGTCAGAAGTTGCCTTTCAATACAAACACCATTGTCTCTCACCAGCCACTTGAATATCTTTATAGCGACGTCTGGATGTCACCTATTGCCTCCATCGATGATTACAAATACTATTTGGTGATTGTCGATCACTTTACGAGATACACATGGATGTATCCACTCAAGAAGAAATCACAAGTTAAGGAGGTCTTTGTGGCTTTTACATCTCTGGTTGAAAATCGCTTCCATGCTCGCATCCGCAATCTATATTCAGACAATGGCGGTGAGTTCATTGGACTTCGAGACTTCTTGACGACAAAGGGCATATCACATCTGACTTCCCCACCACATACGCCTGAACATAATGGTCTTGCGGAAAGGAAACACAGACATATCGTGGAGACAGGCCTTGCGTTACTCAGTCATGCTTCTGTCCCAAAAGCTTACTGGACTTACGCCTTTGGTGTTGCTGTCTATCTCATCAATAGGCTCCCGACAGAAGTACTACACGGTCTCTCTCCCTACGCCAAGTTGTTTCAGCAAGAACCCAACTATTACAAGCTTCGTGTCTTTGGATGCTTGTGTTATCCTTGGCTACGTCCATACACATCTAATAAGCTGGAAGATCGGTCTGCTCCATGCGTCTTTATCGGATACTCACTCACACAAAGCGCATATTTGTGTCTAGAGATGAAGACAGGGCGGATTTATACATCGCGTCATGTTCGCTTTGTTGAGACGAGCTTCCCGTATGCAACAAAAATCTCCAGGCCAGATTTACATGAAAGCGAGAGAACAGTTTCAGAACAAGAGACTGCCACCAGCCGGGTACCAGTGATCACTCACTCCACTCCAATAGCTCATCCTGCCGCCAACTCGTGTCCTGAGACCCTTCACCAACCGACACTGCCAACACCTACTTTATCCTCTGAGCTGCCACAGTCGCCTGAGCACGGAGCAGAGAATCAACTCGAGAGTCACCATCAACGATCCCTCCCACCGTCTCCTCAAACAAATCCTCAAACAAATCCTACCACTGAAGCCCAGCCTTCCTCCTCCTCTCCTACAGAACCGAGAAATCCAAACAGTGATAGCCAACCTCAATCTTCCCACACCCAGCCTATAAACTCAGAACCCACTGAACCAATAAACCCAGCATCCAATGAACCACAAAATATCCACCCAATGCGCACAAGAGCAAAGAACCGGATCACAAAACCCAAACAGAAACTAAACCTTATGGTCACCAAAACACACCACCAGCCAAAAATACCTACGACTGTGGCCGAGGCTCTTAAGGATCCCAATTGGCGCAACGCCATGATGGAGGAGATAAATGCTCAGTTGAAACATCGTACGTGGGACTTGACACCAGCAACGCTTGCTCAAAATGTGATCACTTGTAAATGGATTTTCACAATCAAATATCGTCCTGATGGTTCAATTGAAAGGTACAAAGCTCGCTTGGTAGCAAGAGGATTCAATCAACAATATGGCTTGGATTACTCAGAAACCTTCAGTCCAGTGATAAAGTCGACAACGATTCGTTTGGTGCTTGACATCGCTGTTAAGCGAAACTGGAGTATCCATCAGCTTGACATCAACAATGCCTTTCTTCAAGGCACGTTGTCTGAAGAGGTTTATGTGTCTCAACCTCCGGGATTTATTGATAAAGATCGTCCTAATCATGTTTGCAGATTAAACAAAGCTCTCTATGGTCTTAAGCAAGCACCGCGCGCTTGGTACAACGAACTTCGCAGGTTCCTCATCAGCTCGGGCTTTACCAACTCTCTAGCTGACACGTCCTTGTTCATCTATCGTTGCAGCCAACAGTTCATCTATGTCCTGGTCTACGTCGATGACATCATCATCGCTGGTGATCCAAAACTTGTTCAAGCTTTCAATACCTCTTTGGCAAATCGATTCTCGTTGAAAGATCTTGGCTCTCTAAGCTATTTCTTGGGTATTGAAGCAATCAGAACAAAGAATGGCCTTCATCTCATGCAAAGAAAATATATCACAGATCTTCTTCGCAAGCAAAACATGGCTGATGCAAAACCAGTTTCTACTCCAATGCAATCGACGCCAAGACTAACGTCTCGCTCTGGAACACCTGTTCCCGATGCAAAAGAGTATCGGCAAGTTCTCGGCTCTCTTCAGTATTTATCGTTCACCCGGCCTGATATTTCCTTTGCAGTAAATCGTCTTTCCCAGTACATGCACAGTCCTACAGATCAGCACTGGCAGGCTGTGAAAAGAATCCTCCAGTACTTAGCAGGGACGCCATCACATGGGATCTTCCTTAGGGCAGACACATCATCATCTATACATGCCTTCTCTGATGCAGATTGGGCAGGCGATGAGGACGATTTCATCTCCACAAATGGCTACATCATTTACCTAGGAGGGAGCCCGATTTCGTGGTCATCACAAAAACAGAAAAGTGTTGCACGATCCTCAACGGAAGCAGAATATCGGGCAGTTGCAAATACTGCATCAGAACTTCGGTGGCTGTGTTCTCTACTGACCGAAATGGGCATCACGCTCCCTGCAGCACCAGTTGTTTACTGTGACAACGTTGGTGCGACGTATCTCTGCGCAAACCCCATTTTTCACTCACGGATGAAACATGTCGCTCTGGACTATCATTTTGTTCGTGGCAGCATCAGCTCAGGATCTCTACGTGTGTCACATATCTCGACCAAAGATCAGCTCGCAGACACACTAACCAAGCCCCTGCCTCGTCCGCGCTTCAAAGAGTTGAATGACAAGATTGGAGTCAAACATTTGCCTCCATCTTGAGGGAGGGTGTAAGCTATATGTAGAATAGAAGGATATGATTGTAATTACTTAACAGTTAACCCTATTGTAATCTCCTATATAAGCTGTATTCTCATCTCATAATAGAATCATTCAGCTTTCCATAATAGCACTCCTTGCCAAAGTCATCTTCTCTCTTGACAAGAATTGTTAGCAATTGAGTGGCAAGGAGAGAGAAGACGTTAAGGTGAACATTAGACCTGAGAAACGGTTCATAAATCAAATGAAAAATAACTTTCTTATCTTTTTTTACCTAATTGTGGATGAGTATGAAGTCAGCTGGTAAGTTTGATTTTACACTTGCAACTTTTAAGATTTTTCCAAACTGTTTGCTGATGTTCTTAAACTACTTGCATTGATGAAGAGCACTTGACTCCATGTTTAGCGTTAACTAAATCGGCTATATTCAGGTCCCTAGTGAAGTGTATGGAGGGGAACCAACTCATATGAGATCACCGACCTAGATCAGAGGTTTCTTCTAACTTTTAACGTCTCAGCTTCGAAATCTTTATCAGTCTCTCTCGCTCTTGTTCTTCTCCTACGATTAGCTTTGCTTACGTTTCATCTTCCTCTCTTGAGATTCTCCCCATATGTATGCTGACTGAGTTTTCCAATCTTCACAGCATTTTTTAACTGTGTATGTGAAATTCTTGCAGTTTTAAGTCAATGAAAAGATCATATTGATGCTCTGTTATACTCATTGCTGTAGGAGATGGGTTACACCCCTCCACAAGGCCCATCAAATGGAGAAGCTTAGCCCGATGTGACAATGTACTCGGCCCACTAAACGCGTAAGAGACGCCTCAGCACGAGGACGTGTCTAGTAGCACGACTAAGAGTGTTCTGGAAGAGTCGGCAGAAGCATGATTTACCCGGGCTACTAAACGGGCCCAACGAGAATAAAGCCCGATAAGGCTCGGGTAAACTAGGGCGAACATGAAGATAAGGTCTATAAAAGGAGAGAGGCAACGAAGAGAAAGGGGAATCCACACGGGGACATACATACTAGGCGGCTAGATCTAGGGTTTCATAGACACTAAGTGGTTAGATCTAGGGTTTCCTTACGTTCACCGATACTCACCACTTTGTATTCCTCCGGTCTGCTCTCCGAGCTCCGGCTAGTTCGCCTCTTTACTTACCTCCTTGTAACCTCTTGTTCAGATCTAATAAAGAACGTCTTTGTTCACCCCATCTCACTCTTATATTGTTCTTGAACCGTTTTCACCTCAAACAATTTGGTGCCCACCGTGGGGCTCTGAACAAAGCAACGTTATCAGATCTAGACATGCCAGACGACGGAACCGTCTCCGGAACCGCCGAGGAGGAGCCAACTCAGACTCCCGTACCCGAAACACCCCTTCCGCCCGACTTCATGATCTCCGTTTTCGCCAGACAAGACGAGATCCAAAAGGAGACTCAAGCGCAACTCGCCGCGCTCGTCGCAGCGTTAACAGCAGCTCCCGCCGGGCAGACGAGTAACTCTCAACCGTTCCGACGTCATCTCTTCAACACTAACCCTACGGCGCCGGTAGCCGACCACACCTCAGAAGAGTTGGAACCCACCGAGCCTCACGCTGCAGAAACAGCTCAAGTCGGCCCAGATCTCACGACTATCCGTGAAATCGCCGAGCTCAAACTCAACCTTCAACAGATGAGCTCCACGATTCACAAGGTTACTAGCGCCGCTCCACAGATCGAGAGTGTCCTCGCTTCAACCGAGCGTACCCCATTTACCAGTACGCTGACTAGCGTAAACTTCCGCAAGATCGAGAAGCTGCGTGTTCTGCAATACAAGCCCGGCGGTGATCCTGTAGAACATATGACGGCTTTCAACATCGCGATGGCCCGAGCACGACTACCCGACGACGAAAAGTACGCCGCCTACTGTCAGCTGTTCGTGGAAACACTTCACGACCAAGCCTTGACCTGGTTCTCAGACCTCAAGGAGAACTCTATCAGCAGCTTCAGGGAACTCTCGTCGGCCTTCCTCAAAACCTACATCATGTTCACTAAGCGTGAAGCGACGGCCTCTAGCTTGTGGAACCTAAAGCAGACCAAGGACCAAAGTCTCTGAGACTTTATGGAGCGCTTCAAGTCGATCGTCTCAAAGCTCGACATCCCTGACCACATAGCCGTCGACGCTCTGATAAACACCCTCCATCTCGATTCCAAGTTCTGAGAGGACCTATACCGAAGCACCTCCACGACGCTCCAGGACGCCATTGCTCGTTCACACAACTTCATCCGCATGGAGGAAGACACGAAAGCGATCATGGGCAAACATAACTCTGCAAAGCCGACGACGCCCAAGACCACCGACGCAAAGCCGGAGCCGCGTCAACACGCTTCCAGCAACAAGAAACAACAAAAGAGTGGGCTTCTGTTTGTCGTTGACGAGAACAACACACCAGTTGCAAGCTTCTCAGTACGCGGCGAGCCATGGAACGTGTACAACCGAGAGACGGCAGCCCTGAAAGGTTTGGCTAGTCCTGCCGGACCGGCTCAACCCGCGTCGCCGGCTACCTCAGGGGCCGGATCTTCTAAAGGAGTCGACCTCACCAAACACTGTAAGTACCATGACGTCAAAGGACACGATACTACCGAGTGTAGGACGATGTACGCTGAATTTCTCTCATCGGTCGAAAAAGGCGACTTCAAGGTTCAGCCTCCAAAGCCAAAGCCAAAACCAAAATCCGGCAAGAGTTGGTCTAAGAACAAGGACAAACGCGCGCAGCGAAAGTCCGGTGGTAAAAGCGGAGAGCAACATCGTGCAGACGACAAAACTTCGGATGACGCGGACAACGAAGCTTCTTCAGCAGACGAGGGGCAACCAGCAAGTCGTCAACGTATTAAAGTAATACGATCTCAGCAACCTTTGTCGTCTGACAACGAGGACGATCACTCGCCAGTGTCAAGCGACCTGCGGAGCTTCCTCAAGCGAAAGGTGACGACATGCAGTGACGTCAACAGCACCGATCTCCGCCTCAAGCTCCAAGCCAACAAGTCGCAGCATCTGGAAACCGCAGAGCCTCCCTTCTCGGTCGACAAGCCCGTCACCGATCTACGTGACAAACTCAACGCCAACCTGACCGATTTACGCGTGCGGCTAAACCGTTCCAAATCGATAAATCAATGACTAGAGCGGTCAACTTCGTCCCATACCATGGAACCATCAAAGCCGGGCGACAAGAACGTCCCTGCGGATCTTCGTACATTCTTAGACATCAAACGAGTAACCGCGCAACCATGGCTGAACGTCATCATGGGTGGTTCACCTCCTTGTGACGACTCTGTCCGCTCCGTCAAAGACTACCGGCGCCAAGCCGCGTCCTCGAGACGTTGGCCTGCGAAGCCACCGAGCGACACGCCAATCAGCTTTTCCCCCGACGATTTGAACGGAGTCCATTTGCCCCACAACGATCCTCTGCTAGTCGTCCTCGAGATCGGTAAGTATGATGTAACCAAAGTACTCATCGACACAGGAAGAACAGCCGCGAAGTCCAGCGGCTAACCGGTCGCATCGCCGCTCTTAACCGGTCGCATCGCCGCTCCAGTCCTCGCAAAGCCAGACGAAGGAGACGTCCTCTCACTCTATATTGCCGTCTCTAGTGCCGCGGTTAGTAGCGTCCTCATCAAGGAGGACAGAGGTGAACAGAAGCCAATCTCCCTGAAACTCGGTACCCAGCTCTCGAGAAGATGGCTCTCGCCGTGGTAGAAGCAGCCAGAAAGCTGCGACCTTACTTCCAATCACACTCGGTTGAGGTGCTGACCGATCAACCTCTCCGAACTGTCCTGCAGAATACGAATCGCGCTGGTCGACTAACCAAGTGGGCCGTAGAACTCGGGGAGCTTGACATCACGTATAAAAATCGCACAGCCCTCAAAGCTCAGGTCTTGGCTGACTTCATTGTCGAGTTGGCACCCGAACTAGAGCAGGACGCCCAACTCCCGAGTCAGAACTGGATATTACATGTGGATGGTTCCTCAACGAACAAAGGTTCAGGCGCATGCGTTCAACTCCAATCCCCAACAGGCGAACTGATACGTCAATCGTTCAGCTTCGGCTTCCCGGAGGACGGGCTTTAGCCTTAAAGATCAGAAACGCGGGTCTCTTCTGGCCAACTATGAACACAGACTGTGAATCCTATTCTCGTCAATGCGACAAATGCCAGAGACATGCACCTGTTATACATTGCCCAACAGAAGTGTTACAAACCTCTACCGCTCCTTATCCGTTCATGCGCTGGGCTATGGATATCATTGGTCCCATGGTTTGTTCCCGTCAGCGCCGCTTTGTCTTAGTCCTTACCGACTATTTCACCAAGTGGATCGAGGCTGAAGCCTTCTCTCAGGTGACTGACAAGGAAGTCCGCGGTTTTGTCTGGAAGAACATCATCTGCCGTTATGGTCTCCCATATGAAATAGTAATCGACAACGGTTCGCAGTTCAAGTCTGGGAACTTCAAAGATTTTTGCAGCAAATGGAACATTCGCCTGAGCCCCTCCACACCCAGATACCCGCAAGGAAACGGTCAAGCTGAGTCCTCTAACAAGCTCATCGTAGATGGCATCAAGAAACGTCTGGACCTCAAGAAAGGCCACTGGGCCGATGAACTAGACGACGTCCTATGGAGCCATCGTACAACACCAAGGGGAGCGACTAAATCAACCCCCTTTTCTCTTGCATACGGAGTCGAAGCCATGGCTCCAGCTGAAGTCAACGTCTCTAGCCTCCGGCATTCCAAAATGCCACAACACATCGAGCTCAATGAAGACATGCTCCTCAACGCGCTTGACGAACTAGAGGAACGCCGCGATCAAGCCTTGCTCCGAATCCAGAACTATCAGCACCAGATTGAAAGCTATTACAACAAGAGAGTCAAGGCAAGACCGCTCGCGCTCGGAGACCTCGTACTGCGCAAGGTATTCGAGAACACCAAGGAGCTCAACGCTGGTAAGTTAGGCGCACGATGGGAAGGACCATACAAAATCATCAAGGTCATCAAACCAGGCGTCTACCGACTTCAAACCTCGCACGGCGAAGATGTCCCAAGGGCATGGAACTCCATGCACCTTCGCCGTTACTATTCGTAGGACAGTTCTCTGTCCTCCCTTCCGGCTGAGTAGATGCACCCTAGCTGTCACTTCTACTCGCCCGAGTAAAGCTGGATGATAACAATCACTTCCCAAAAAAAAAAAAAAAAAAAAATCGAGTAGATGCACCCTAGCTGTCACTTCTACTCGCCCGAGTAAATGCGCCTTAAAACAGCCACTTTTACTCGGGTAAACCGAACTACGAACGGCTTGATCCTCTTTTGGGGTACGTAGGCAGCTTTAACCGGTCCAGCTGTAACAACACCAAAGTCCAAACTTTGTTACGGTCCAACACGACCGAGGCGATATCCATATCCTCGTCTGCAGATGAGGACACAGATACTCGCACCCACAAATCAACCATGTCCTGATCAGACACTTGGTTGAGGGACCAAAAGTCACGCGTCACCTAGACCGACATGCGAGGGAAATCCGGACCGCTATCTGAGTAAACGAGTGAACGTTCTGGCCGACTAAACTCGTTAAGTCACTGATTAGCCGGCCTGGAACCTTTCCCTCTGAATCGAACATATCTTGTACGAACGATACCTAAGAGATATCGCTTCCCCCGGAACAAGACCCGGGGGCAAGGGTAGATATACCTGCGACAAACAGTTAGTGAACTTGGGAAAACTCTCAAACACTTAGTCATATTTCGTCGTAGGGAAATCCTTATTTGAAACATGCTCAAAAGTCAGCAAACCGAATACAAGCCGGGAAAAGTCTTACAACAGGAAAGGACCCAGCAGGGCCTTAAAAACAAAAAACAAAAAATCCGTAAGGTAAATAGCAATACAACAACAAGAAGCGGTCAGATCACGCTTTCCTTCGAAAGGGAAGGATCTTCAACAACGGTAGCAGACAACTCAGCTCCCGGCTCCTTCGCCGCTCCATCGTCCCCGACGGAAGCTCCCAGCTCCTTCGCCGCTCCATCGTCCCCAACGGTAGCAGGCAACTCAGAGTTTGGCTCTTTCGCGACTTCCTCAGACGATTTCCTTCACTCGAACCGGAATTCGACCGGAGCTAAATCGAGAAGCGGTTGGAACTAAACCAAAAAAGGTTAAGGGAAGAAAAAAAGATGTCTGCTAAACGCGCACCTCAATCGGTCGACTAGATCGGACAACGCCCTAGTTGAGCTACTAGACGCGCTCAAGGTGATTGCTAAACACGCTCTAGCAGACGACATCCTAGCCGCGCTACTAGACTCGCTTGAGCAGACGCCTAAACGCGCTATAAGACGACGTCCTAGCCGCTCTACTAGACGCGCTCATGTTGACGCCTAAACGCGCTCTAGCAGAAGACACCCTAGCCGCGCTACTAGACGCGCTCAAGGTGACTGATAAACGCGCTCTAGCAGAAGACATCTTAGCCGTGCTACTAGACGCGCTCGAGGTGACTGCTAAACGCGCTCTAGCAGAAGACATCCTATCCGCGCTACTAGACTCGCTTGAACAGGCGCCTAAACGCGCTACAAGACGACGTCCTAGCCGCGCTACTAGACGCGCTCAAGGTGACTGCTAAATGCGCTCTAGGAGAAGACATCTTAGCCGCGCTACTAGATGCGCTCAAGGTGACCGCTAAACACGCTCTAGCAGACGACGTCCTAGCCGCGCTACTAGACGCGCTCAAGGTGACCGTTAAACACGCTCTAGCAGACGACGCCCTAGCCGCGCTACTAGACTCGCTCAAGGTGACCGCTAAACACGCTCGAGCAGACGACGTCCTAGCCGCGCTACTAGATCCGCTCATGACGACTGCTAAACACGCTCTAGCAGACGACATCCTAGCCGCGCTACTAGACTCGCTCAAGGTGACGCCTAAATGTGCATCCATGCTAGATTCCCCATTTGATCAAACCTGACCCACAAATTCACTTAGAGTCCTATGAACTCACAAGTGAACTAGGGGGGACTTATTGTAGGAGATGGGTTACACCCCTCCACAAGGCCCATCAAATGGAGAAGCTTAGCCCGATGTGACAATGTACTCGGCCCACTAAACGCGTAAGAGACGCCTCAGCACGAGGACGTGTCTAGTAGCGCGACTAAGAGTGTTCTGGAAGAGTCGGCAGAAGCATGATTTACCCGGGCTACTAAACGGGCCCAACGAGAATAAAGCCCAACAAGACTCGGGTAAACTAGGGCGAACATGAAGATAAGGTCTATAAAAGGAGAGAGGCAACGAAGAGAAAGGGGAATCCACACGGGGACATACATACTAGGCGGCTAGATCTAGGGTTTCATAGATACTAAGTGGTTAGATCTAGGGTTTCCTTACGTTCACCGATACTCACCACTTTGTATTCCTCCGGTCTGCTCTCCGAGCTCCGGCTAGTTCGCCTCTTTACTTACCTCCTTGTAACCTCTTGTTCAGATCTAATAAAGAACGTCTTTGTTCGCCCCATCTCACTCTTATATTGTTCTTGAACCGTTTTCACCTCAAACAATTGCTTATATATAATTTTGGTGAAATTATACAAAACATATTACACGACAAATTCTTTGGATATATTTGTTGAACAGTTACTTTAGACAGCAGTAAAAGAGTTTATTTAAACCAAACTTTGTATATAAATCCTAATATTTTATTCATATACCAAATATCAAAAACATATATAGTTATATTATATCCAACATAATGTCAAGAAGGTCCTCATCAATGAAATGGACAAATATATAAGAATACGTTTCTATTACTATAAACAGATGAAGAAATTTATAAATTTTTCATGATCGAAAATATTGTCAAAAATAACTTATGCATTACTATTGCTTCAGTTTTGATTTCAACTGTAGCTTCTGTTTTGACCTTTAACAACTTATGAAACTATTTTCTTATTCAGTTTGACTGAATCAATTTCAGCCCTAAAACAACTACAAATCTTTGCAAGTTAAATGACAATATTTTTAGCAAAAAAAAAAGAAGTTAAACGACAACTAAAACAAGAAATAATAAACATATATAAAAGCTAGAGGACATCATTAGACGGTCTAAGCCACCCGACTGCGAGAATATTATATAAACATACAGATGAAACTTACGTGTATATAATACAAGTAAAATTTGTCATTACAAATAAAATTTGTCATGTTATTTATACCAATATTCTAATCGTAACATGCACAGGACTTTTAGAAATCCACAAATAACTACCATAAAACGTGTATATTTATATTCGCAAAAAAATGGAAAAACAAATACTACTCGATTAAATAAAAGAATAACACCCAAAGTATTGGTAAATCAGTATGTCTTTACGCAACACTTGGTAAACAAAGAGTTAATACCAAAATATTTTAAGAGTTTAAGTGGTGATCAAAGGAATCATAGAAATAGTTAACATCCTTTCATTCCTTGCCACCCATTATAAAGAAGAATTTTCAATATTTTCATTATTTTAATTATAGAACATTATTAGTTTTGTTAAATCCAAAAAAATAACAAAGAACAAATATTTTTTGTTTTCTTATTATTTTTATCCTCTAGATTTTTTTTTTGTTTATATTATTTTTAGTAGTTATTAGTTAGAGCCTAATGCACAAATACGTTATCAGAACTTACGAAAAATTAATTAAGTTAATAATCACAATTAAGATCACTACCACACATACATAAGTTAAGGGGATGTTTGTTACGCCATCTGTCATCTCCATCTAGATGATCCATTTACATTATTCATCTAAATGATTCATCTAAATATTATTGAGATTGTTTGTTTGTCCATCCAAATGGATCATCTAGATAAATCATCTAAATGGACTAATGTTTGTTTTTTACCTCCATCTCCATCTAGATGAATTTAATATATAAATTACTAATATACCCTTGTTTAGATTTAATAATTTTTATTTCACTATATTAATTTTTATGAATTACTTAAATAAAATTATTTTAAAATATGGTTTTTGCAGAATATATAATTTTGTGATTTAGCGGAAAAATACATTTTTATGATTTTGGCAGTAAACCACATTTTTGTGGTTTTGGTGAAAAAACGTGTTTTTGCAGTTTTATCGTGAAAACACATTTTTTTGCGGTTTTGGCGAAAAAAACATTTTACGGTTCTTAGGGAAAACATATTTTTGCGGTATTGGTGGGAAAAAAGTTTTGATGTATTAGCGAAAAAACGCATTTTTGCGGTTTTGTCAAGAAAATATGTTTTTACGATTTTACGGAAAAATGCGTTTTTGAAGCTTTGGCAAGAAAACATTTTTACGGTTTTGGAGGGAAAATATATTTTGCGTTTTTTTACGGGAAATGTGTTTTTCAATTTTTGGCAGGAAAATAAGTTTTTGCAATTTTTGCGGAAAAATGCATTTTGTTGGGAAAATGCATTTTGCGGGTTTTCGCGAAAAAAAAATTATTTTTGAGATCTTAGCGGGAAAATAGGTTTTCGCATTTTTGACAAGAATTTTGTTTTTGTTGTTTTTGCAAAAAAAAAAAATGCATTTTTTCGTTTTTGGCAGGATAATAAGTTTTTGGCGGTTGTGTTTTGTGGGTTTTGGCGCAAAATGTGTTTTTGAGATCTTGGCGGGAAGATGTGTTTTCGCGTCTTTGACGGGAAATGAGTTTTTGCTATTTTTTCGGAAAATTCGTTTTTGCGTGAACATGCTTTTTGTGGTTTTAACGGAAAAATGTGTTTTTATTTTATTTTAGTGAGAAAATGCGGTTTTGTCATTTTTTCGTGAGTGACAAAATGATATTAGATTTAACCTTATAATTTGTTCAATGCATAAGGGATATAATAGACATTCTACCATTTTGACAGAACCATCTCCATCCAGATGGTCCAAATTGGTTGAGCTGGATGGACTTTAAAATTAAGCCTAAAATTTTAAAGTCACAACCTCTATCAAAACTTGAAGAATTCCCTCAAGACATCTAGGCTTCGACTGGTAACAGCGGGATAAGCGGTGGAGGTAAAACGGATTATTATGAGGTATTGTTTAAGTGTGGTTTTATTAATTGCAGAATATTAGCAGTTAAACAAAAAAAGCAGTACAAAGTAAAATGTGAATGGTAACAAAAAGCAAATATGGTACGGAAGCAAGAGTAGAATGGTAAAAGTAGAATAAGCAAAGCAGGTAAAAATTAAATTTAATATATTTTCATATAAGAAAATATAATTATTATTAATAAATATATAAAATATAAAATTCTTTTTATTACACCACATAGACAAATATACAATCAAGAATTTAAAATTTTCCACAACATATTTGTATTCGAGTCATATATTCTTCATCTACTGCATTTGTAGCATTTGCATGCTTCGGTGTCATCTAAATCATTCTCTGAGTTTGTGTTGTTTATTATCGTTTCTATCATTTCTTCAGCAAAATTTGTATATGCAAAATTTGAAATTTTGATAAAATTATGTAGTCCTATAGTAGACATTATCACTCTTTTTGTATATCAATATCGTATCTTAGAAAATCAGAGAGAATCCTCCATTTCTTCTTCCAAATCCCAAAAGTCCTCTTGGTTACGGAACGTAAAGAAGCATGACGCTGATGGAAGAGTTCTTCTTTATTTCTTGTAGGGGTACCAGATTTAAATTGTGACATATGATACCTGACAACTCTATTACGTGATGACCTCTAGGGAGGTAGAAACTCTTGTTTATAGATAGCTGAAATCGACAATATAATACTTTTCAAGTGGAGGCATAGGAAACTCAGAATGATTTTCTTTTGCCATGGTTAGAACAGTTGTTTCATGACATGATCCTTGAGTTACATTCCAAATATAAATGATTGACATATTGAAGTCACATATTGCAATGATGTTCAGTGATGCATTATCATGTCGATTCCAATATATTCCTTGTAACTCAGGCGTGACTTTGACACAAACATATGCTCCATCCATCGCTCCAAGACAACCGCTAAAATACGCATAATTTACTCGGCCATTCTTTCAGGAATTCGCTGTAGTTCTTGTTCTGTTGGAGTTCTAATATAATCACAGGTAAGAAATTTAGTTGTTGTCAGAAGTTCACTAAATTTTCTCATCACAGTCTCCTGATTTCATCCAAACCTTAAACCGACATCTCACTGAACTTCATTATGTCCACATAGCACTAGAAATAATTCCACACTTTCTTTAATGCTTATATGATGTCGGTTGTAGACCGTAATTTGTTTGTGGAATGTTACACAGTGTTGTGAAACATAGAAGTGACATTTTTAGTAACTGAAAATAAGCTGCATCATCTTCTTGTAAGTGATGCCAAATATTTCTCCTTCCCAAACTTCTACCAGTTTGCTCTTTGAAAATTTTGATCATAATAATTCAGACTTTGGTTGAATTACTAACTCCTCAAATTTTCATTTTCCAAATTTCACAACATAACTCTTTCTTCGTAGCTCAGATTGTGAATACCTTGTGATCAAAGTTGGCATATATGAAATGCCTGAAAATTTTAAAAGCAAAAGAATAAAATCATAAGCAACATTTCAATTAAAATTTTATAATGACACTGAAAACATAAAATATACAAAACATATTTTATAGGAATAGTGATAAAACATTGTTGTAACAAACTAATCTTCATCTCCGTCATCACTTTGATTATCTTGCATGTTTCACCATATGTTAAACAAACCTTCTGCTCTAGGTTGTCGTGAATTTTGTCGAAATCAACCACGACTGGGTGATTGTGGTTGTTGGGTATCAAGCGAAGTTCTTTTTGTTTTGCTATCTGAAACTTCATGATGATCGTCCAACAAACATCTATACTGAATACTAGTTGGATTTGTTCCCGCTGATTTGCCATTTTCAGGATTAGGTCTTTGACGCCCCCATTTTTGAGCATTTGGTGGTGCGCCCCATTGATGAGCATTCGGCGGTGTGCCCCATTTCTGAGCGTTCGGCGGTGTGCTCCACTGTTGTGCAGTTCGCGGTGAGGCCCAATGATGTGCAGTTGGCGGTGAGCCACATTGATGTGCAGTTGGCGGTGAGCCCCCATTGATGTGCAGTTGGCGGTGTCTCCCACTTTTACGCATTTGGTGGTGTTCCCCACTGTTGAAAACCAGACTGTACACCCCCATTGTTGTTGATTTAGTGGTGTACCCCATTGTTGTGTATTTGGCGGTGTGCCCTACTTTTGTGCATTTGGTGGTGTTCCCCACTGTTGAAGCCAAGACCCCATAAATATGGTGAGCTTTGACCACCAGAATTATCTCCCACAAAAGATGGACTCCAAGGTGATAGTCCTCCAAAATGTTGATTCTGATATGATTGGCCCAAACCCAGCTGTTTCGGAATATCTTCGTTGTTTCTTGAAATACCAGTAACAGTTTCAAGAAACTGTTGCTTGTCCTCGTCCGTGCTTAAAGCTATATCAATAAAATACTTACGCCAAAATTTTAACTTTTGGAATGTATTAAGACATTTTCAATAAAATTTAGTATATTTTATGATTTGTAAACCAAGGAATAACGCTTCTGCCTTTTCCCATTCATCACAATCGTCTTGGTCGAAAGCACCAAGAAGAAATTTGTAGCATCCCGAGTTGTGATATGTGGAAAGGTTTAAGAGAATTGATTTGACTATCTATGTCACCAAAGTTGACTTAGCTTTTCCGTCACATATCCGTTTAGAACTCCAGGGTTAAGCGTGCTTATGCTGGAGTAGTGAAAGGGTGGGTAACCTATCGGGAAGTGATTTGTGATACCGTGCGAGTGAGGCCAAAACACAGGGAAAGGTCGGGTGGTGATTGCAGGGTCGGTAAATAATGATTTCGAGCCTTTGGAAAATTTACGCACCGACCGTTGAAACGGGATGAGGCCCACGGGCCGAAAGAGCGGGCATGGGTGGCATATTAGCTGTGGGCGGGCGGGACGTTACAAGTGGTATCAGAGCTACTTAACCATCTCGGTTCTGACCCGAGAGGCGTCTTGAGACTTGTCGTGGGGCGCAACGAGGGCGTTGCGTTCTTTGAGAGGGGGTGAATTATAACATCCCGAGTTGTGATATGTGGAAAGGTTTAAGAGAATTGATTTGACTATCTATGACACCAAAGTTGACTTAGCTTTTCCGTCACATATCCTTTTAGAACTCCAGGGTTAAGCGTGCTTATGCTGGAGTAGTGAAAGGATGGGTGACCTATCGTGAAGTGATTCGCAATACCGTGCGAGTGAGGCCAAAACACGGGGAAAGGTCGGGTGGTGATTGAAGGGTCAGTAAACAATGATTTCAAGCCTTTGGAAAGTTTACGCACCGACCGTTGAAACGGGATGGGGCCCACGGGTCGAAAGAGCGGGCGTGGGTGGCCTATTAGCTGTGGGCGGTCGGGGCGTTACAAAGTTGTTGTAAACTTTGTCGTTGAAAATCTCTAAAACCACTAATATTGTCTTACATTGTTGTTTCAGATGATTGTTTTTGAAGGCTTCCTCGTGAACCACTTCCAACATTAGTTCCTGAGCTTCCACCTAATATATGCAAACTACTCCCTCTTCTACCACTAGAATGTGAACTACTCTCATGTCTCCCACTTCTTCCAATATTGATTTCAACTGTTTCATAGGTAAATTCATTTGAAGGACATGAACTATCGTCTAGGTTGACGGGATATACTTTTTCATTTTCTTGGGTCTCTCGAACTTCAGTGTCTGGCATGTCACCCCCTTCGAAATATGAGTTTCCATGTGTGGAATCATCAGCTCGTCCCTCATTCATTATCTCTTAACTTTTTTGTCCCGCACAATGTTGTGGTTGCGAATATACATCATGTACTGCAAACCATCGTTTTATTACACCAAAAATTTGGTGTCTCTCGGTTGAACGATTTTTTTATTCTACATCCCTATAATATATATATATATATATATATATATATATATATATATATATATATATATATATAACTATGTCAATTTAGTTATATATGTCTTAATAGTTGATAATATAAATATAATATTTATTAGTTATTATCGCTTCGTGATTATCCCACCACTCCAGAGATGCGTAAATCATAGATGTTTCAGGATCAACCAAAATGCCGGTGGATTCAACATAAACTTCCACATCTTGTATGATTTTCTTAACTCATCAAGCTTATTTTTGAAAATCCGTAAATTATATTCATGTTAAATGCAATGTTGAATTTTTCAACAATATAGTCATGAGCCGTGGGATCTTTGAGAGTATAATTTGACATGGAAATTGCCTCATCAAACAATCCAATCAAGGTTTTCTCTTGTTTGTATGTCCATTTGAATCTCTTTGTAGTATATATATATATATTAATTATATATTTTTGCATCTATATCATTAATAAAGTTTTTAACGTTCAAACTTACTATTGTCCTAGTTTCATTAGAAGCATTCCAGCCTCTTTATCTCAAAGCACTTGCATTCCCTTGATGATTGAACGCCATTCTGCATTATTATCACAATATTAATAATACTAAATTGAACATTTTAAATCATAATTACACATTAATTTTGTTTATCCTGATTATTGTTTATGTTAAAAATGTATATCTTACTTCTCTTTTAAAGTTATATATTTCAATATTATTTATGTATGAAGGATTATTTAGTGTAAGGATTATTATTCATAAACACTATTATTTTTTTATATTATTTCAATTTCTAAATCAATTTAATTAAAATAAATAGTTCTCTTACAGCATCAAAATCTCTTATTTGTTAAGAAATTAAAACATATAATTAA
Source organism: Moricandia moricandioides (assembly GCA_905132885.1). NCBI lineage: Eukaryota > Viridiplantae > Streptophyta > Magnoliopsida > Brassicales > Brassicaceae > Moricandia > Moricandia moricandioides. The sequence continues at coordinate 81,387 of CAJHQQ010000590.1, forward strand.
TAACAAGAAACTTAACATTAATTAACATAATATATTCTACACAATTAAAAAATTCTAAAATAATTTAACATAAATATTTAATTTTTTATATATATATATATATATATATTGAGTTTTTATATTGTATATTACATATATATTATATTTCTAAACGAACAGTTTTCTGATTTATAAATGAAAATAAGATTAAATATACTTAAACTTAATTATTAATATTTAGTAAATAGAAAAATGAAATGCAAAAAAGATTATTTCCCGTATATTTTCAAAATTCAAATGTGCTTTTAAAGTGTACCTGCAAAAAATTAAATGACAAGAAAATTGTTAATGAAATGAAAAAAAAAATTAAAAAGAAAATCAGTTTTTTTGCTATACCTTTACAAATTATCCGTTGCTTTAAAATTATGCTTAGAAACTTTCCTCATTCATATCCTTTTATACACATAGAAAAGTTTTTGGAAATAATAATAATAATAATAATAATAATAATAATAATAATAATAATAATAATAATAATTGAACCATCCACCGAATCACACATATTTCTTCTTCTGTTAACCATGTGCACACTTTATATTTCCTTTTTTTACTTTTTATTTTTAATTTCAAACCACTGCATATGTTTTGAGTGTTGGTTAGAGGTGAATGGCTACAAAAATTAAAATTTCATTGTGGTTAGTGTAAAACACACTAAACATTCATAACCCTAAAGCAAAATCATCTTTAGAGTATGAGAGTTATCAAGAACCATCACCATCATGTCATGCAGTTATGCCTACTGACCAAAACTACTAACGACAACCATGTTTACAAGAATACGAAAATTAAATCATTGACCATCCATCCACTTGCTTTTCTAACAAAGTATACTGATCTCATGACAAAATTATTATAAGCTGGAAACTTAGAAACTTCTTACATTAGAGGTATTAAGAATATTAAAAAAGATTTGGCGTCGGTCTCCATGATCTACAAAAATCATCAGACGGTTCATACCTAGATGCAATTTATCTATATGGCATAACAATGTTTTGCAGAAGTGAATAATATGTAGAAAAAACTTACATTGATAAAAAATGTTGGAAGCATGGCCATAAGCTCGGGATCAATGTTGAAGCCACATTAACAAACATTGCACAAAATGCGAGTTAAAATACTCAAATATTACTCAAACACTTTACAAAGTTATGAAGATTACAATTTTATGTCATCCCAGCAACATCGACATGAAGTGTGAACAATACTATTTTATAATAAAATGTCAAATTCATAAAATTTATTTAATACATGATCAATTACTTTTTATTCCTTAACATAAAACATCTGATCGCAACAACTATTATATACTTCAACAGTAACAATATTTGTAGAATTATGTCGGTCACAAATATAGAAATATTATCACTCCTTTATGATTACTATTAGGGTCTATTATTTACCTATCTCTTTTTTTCTCAAACATATATACTACGTAAAGTAAACGTTTATACAATACATAAATAAACTCGAGAGATTAACTATAAACAAAACAAATTTCCATCATGAAATATATATACAACTCCAAACTAATCGCATCACACTATTACAACATTATCACTAAGAAACCGACAACAGATACATTACATACATTTCAAATAAAACAAGAAATCTGAAAAACAGCTTGGACATGTAAATTGCACTAATAGCAAACAACATTACCATAAAACTTGCATTACCTTTCACATATCACTTAATAAAAGCACAAAAAAAAAACGTAAAATAACAGTACTTTTCTAAGCAATTAGAGTTATATCTTCACTAATTATTGAAGCCATTAAGGTTTTATTAAGGTAAATTAGTTTATTAATGATTTAATCAATATTTTGTACCATAAATTTTATAGAAAATTAATTAAAGTTATTAATTAAAATTATAAAAAAATTGTACACTTTAATTATTTTTTATTAAAAAATATATATTAATTTTTAAAGAAAACAATTATATTAATTATCTATAAAACTATTTAATAGAGTTTATTATTTTGCCACTGTTTTTAAAATATAATTAATTTTTGGTTTATTAAAAAATGTATCTATTACTGTGTAATATACCTTATTTATAGACTTATATTTTCCCCATATTAGCGATATTTTAATTTTATTTTTTATTAACGTTTTAATTTAAATTTGTTAATATTATTTATCAACACTTACTTAATTATAATTTTTTCACATAAATTAATGCACATATAGTTAAATTATACACATATAATAATTTTTTGTAGTTAACCATTAATATATATATATATATTATATTATATTTTTGGCAAATTCTATTTAAAAAAATCATGTCTGCACAAGTTACTTAATATAAATGTATGTTTAAACATAAAATTAAGTTTTTAAGTTTATGTTTAAAGATAGAATTATATTATTTTGTGTTTGCTGTTTTTATTTTAAAATAAGCTTATGTATGTTTTGGTATAATATCTTCTATTTTATTATTTCCTGAATAAATATTTTTTATTAATATTACTTTCATTTAATTTTTTAAAAGCAAAAACTAAAAATTAGAAACCAAAATATAAAATTACCATTTACGTTTTTCCAAAAATTAAAATCTACTGCAAAATCAAAGACCAAAATCAAATCTAAAGTCCAAAAACCAAAATACAAAATCTAGAAACCAAAAAACAATCATCACCTTAATCACGTATGCACATAAATAGTATACATCGGTTGCTTGGGTCTCCACCATTTTTCCCCCTTTTTGTCTCGATTACTTGTTTTGTTTTGTTAGAATTTCGTTGAATATTAAAAATCCAATGGGAAAGAAGTTTTTTTTTTTGCTAAAATTTGGAGTGGGAAAGAAGTTTTATGACGTTACTTTATAATGATCATACTTTATTTTCTCCAAATTTGTACTCTCGTTTTGTTGTAATCTTGTCGTTCAAGGAGTTTAATTTATGTTAGGGTGTGAAATCAATCTAGAATTTGAAAGTATTTTAATTTTAACAAATTTTATTAAAGCTGTTGTACATTTTTTTTTTAACTTTTATGCATCTCACCATAAAAAACAATGATATTTGTATTTTGTTTTTCTAAAGATATATTTAAATTATTAAAATAAACCAAAATCCATTGTCTAACAAATATCCAACAATTGTTTTAAAATCACTAGTCTATAGATTTTACGATTTTTTTTAAAACCTTTAAGCAACATATTTCCCCAAACTGTTGTTTGAGTAGATTCGGTAATATTTATTGTTTTCCAGATAATTAATATTGGGGTTTTTCCAAAAGTAACTTAAAACTTGGAGTCAAACAGAAAACTAACCTTTTCTTTTGACTCATTTTTTTTTTGAAATTTTCACCCCACACCTGCATTTTATCTACGAAAATGCCATTAACTTTTTTTTTTTGGTTTTTCGAAAATGGCTTCTTTACTGTCTCAACCTCATCATCTTCAAGTATTTACAATATTGCCACTACCATGAATAGTTCAACAACCTTGTACTACCTGTTTGGAGCTTTTAATGTCCTTTAATGCACGTAAATCTCTTTACACTCTCTCTGTTTCAATTGTTATGAACTAAAAACAACATTTCTTTCACTTTCTCTCCATGTTCATCCAAAAAACTCAAGTTTTTGATTCAAAATATTTTATGGTTGACAGAGCCATATTTCTTTCGTTTTGACTTACGGGTTGCTTTCGTTTGAGGTTCTAGGTGGTTGGAGAAGACCCTGTGTGCAAACGAAGTCATCTCACCTAGTTTAAGGTACGAATTTGAATTTTTTTCAAGATCTGTTCGCGTAGAAGACTTACTCGTAAGTCATTTATATGTAGAAGACTTACTGATAAGTCTTCTGGTCAAAACGAAAGACTTAATCTAAGTCGTCCGGCTTTGTTTGTTAAAAAAAAACTCCAGACGACTTATATATAAGTTGTCTACGAAAAAGGGCTAGTTTTGCATTTGACCGAATCGTGTCAGATCTTTGACTATTTCTGGATGACTTAAAATTCATTCGTCTCTGGGAAAGTTAAAATTTCAATATTTTATTAAACTAGACGACTTACGTCTAAGTCGTCTTAGGTTAGTTTTGTAATTGAAAAATAAAACTTGAAATTTAACTTTTACCAGACGACATAATTGAAAGTCGTCAAGCCAGAAGACTTAATTTAAAGTCGTCCGGGAAAGCAAAGTCGTCCGGGAATTTTCCCAAGTTTTCTGGTCAAACCTTGCTTAACCCGGACGACCTTAATTTAAGTCGTCTGGCTGGACGACTTTCAATTAAGTCGTCTCGAGAAAGTTAAATTTCAAGTTTTATTTTTCAATTACAAAACTAACCTAGGACGACTTACGTTTAAGTCGTCTAGTTTGAATAAAATATTGAAATTTTAACTTTCCTAGAGGCGACTGAATTATAAGTCGTCCAGCAATAGTCAAAGATCTGACACGATTCGGTCAAATGCAAAACTAGCTCATTTTTCGTAGACAACTTATATATAAGTCGTCTGGAGTTTTTTTTTAACAAACAAAGCCGGACGACTTAGAATTAAGTCTTCCCATTTAATTTTCAATTGCAAAAGTGACCTCTTTAGACGACTTACCTTTAAGTCTTCTAGACGACTTACTTCTATGTCGTCTGCGGCAATGTTTAGTGAACTTCTTCATTTTCTCTATGTTTACTAATGTGTTTTATTTTGAATATTTGCAGATGATTCGTCAGTTACATGAAGTGTATGGAGAATGGTTGTTGAAAGATTGCCTTTGGGATTTTATGGTTGATGATCTCAAAGGAGCAAGATTGTTTTTATTGAATGAAGATTCAACACATGCTGAACTTGTTGCAATGGCTTAAGAAGATTATAACCTGGACATGAGAACAGTGACTGTGGAGATTAGCTACTCATTTACCAACAGAAATGATGATGGCTCCAGGCAGTCCTCCCATTCATGTTACAAGTGATAGACAAGTTCGAAACTTGCTCGAGATACTCAAAACGCATAGAGTATGTCTTTGTGTATTAAGCCGCAGCAAGGTGGAAACGGTTTCAGAGAAAAGGGAAGAAGCTGGTGAATGGTTTGAAGATGTTGGTGATAATGATGAAGCTGGTGAATGGGAAGAAGATGTTGGTGATAATGATGAAGCTTATGAATGTTTTGAAGATGTTGGTGATAATGAGTTTGTTGAAGATGAAAATCAAGATGGGGAGGAGGAAAATGGGGAGGAGGATGCTGATAACTCTATTGTTGGTGAAACGGATCAGAATGGTGGGGATTACAGTCTTTATGGAAAGGTTCAAGATGAGGACGAGGAAGATGATGATAATATTTGTTTTGAAGAAATCGAAAAGACATATGGTAAGACAAATGCTATTGAAGGAGGAAAATCGGATGGTACCAGTATCTATGTCAACCAGAGTTTTGTTAGCAAGGATGCACTACTTTCAGAGCTGCGGTTGGCAGCAGTGAGGGGTAGGTTTTCTTTCAGAATATACAAATCAACGAAAACTCTCCTTGTGGCAACATGTCGGGTTAGCGGTTGTGGATGGAAGATCAGAGCGAGTGTGAAACATGGGACAAACACGTTTTGGGTAACAAAGTATGTGGAAAAACATTTATGCTCAGTGGGAGACCGAATCGCTCAGCGGAGACACTGTACTCCGAAGTATGTTGGTAGTCTTTTCATTGCTCGTGTTGGAATCATTGATGGGATAACTCCGCAGCATATCACTGATGCAATGAGGAACATGTTTGGCATGGCGCTTGATTACACCACTTCATACAGAGCACTGTTATATGCACAAACATTGGTGAGAGGATCAGCAGAAGAAGGGTATTCGCGTCTGCCATCATATCTCGAGCAAATCTCCATTGCAAATCCTGATTCTATCACGGCTATAGAACTTGATTCTATGAAAAGATTTAAGTATCTATTTCTCTCTTTTGGAGCTTCTATCAAAGGTTTTAAGTATCAGAGAAGGGTCATTGTGGTGGATGGAACTCACCTAAGTGGAAAGTATGGAGGTGTTATGTTAGTTGCAGCCGCACAAGATGGGAATTTTCAGATATTCCCATTGGCTTTTGGGATCGTGGATGCTGAAGATGATCCTTCTTGGGAATGGTTTTTCACAAAATTGGCTAGTTGTATATCTCATGACAAGCCTCTGGTGATAGTCTCCGACCGGCACGCGGCCATTAAAAGTGCGTGTGATAAGGTGTTTCCTTGGGCAACCCGAGGAATATGTTATTATCACCTTCAAGATGACATTGTCAAAAATTTTAAAGGGAAACATCTCTTGTACTTGGTGAAAGGGGCTGCTTATGCTCACACGGTTTACGATTTTGACCAGTACATGGCTGAGATACGGAGTGCAAACCCGGAACTTGCAACGTATTTGGAGAATGCCGACGCCAGCCTATGGTCAAGGGTTTATTGTAAGGGGAACAAGTACAACATAAAAACAAGCAACATCGCTGAATCTATTAATTTTGCACTGAAGCGAGCAAGAGGATTTCTGATTCCGTTCCTGCTGGAGTTCATAAGGGAGAAGTTAGGAAAATGGTATTGGAAAAGGAGACAAGATGCTTTGAGTCTCACAACTCAACATAGCCGGGGTGTTGAATACTTGCTTGCTGTTCGAACAGAGATAGCGGATACGATGACGGTCCAACCAATTGATGGATGGCGATTCTTTGTGAAAGGTGGCAAAATGGACTGTGTGGTTGATTTGGAACATGCAAAGTGTGATTGTGGTGTCTATGCAGTGGAGAAAATACCTTGCTCTCATGCTATAGCTGCTGGAACACATGTTGGTTTGCATATCTCCACACTTGTATGTCCAGTGTACTCAAAGAATTATTTGTATGCAGGATACTCAGAGAATATATATCCTATCGTGTCACAACATATTGAGGAACGAGAATGCTTTCCTCCAGACGTAAAGCGTGGTCCGGGGAGACAGAAGAAATCAAGATGGCAATCTTGGTTGGAGCTATATAGGATGAGAGGACACAAACCCAGGAAGGAACACAGGGCTTATAGATGCTCAAACTACAAGGAAACTGGCCATACGAAACAAAAATGTACACAACCAGTTGACTAGTCGTCCAGACGACCTAGATTTAAGTCGTCCAGTCTTGATTACCCGTCCAGACGACTTATATATAAGTCGTCCAGTGTTTCGTCTACCAGACAACCTTCAAGTAAGTCGTCCAGAAGACCTTCTACTAAGTCCTCCAGCGTATTTTATTTTTAGACAACCTTCTACTAAGTCGTCCAGTGTATTTTATTTTTAGACGACCTTCTACTAAGTCGTCCAGTGTATTTTATTTTTAGACGACTTTCTACTAAGTCGTCTAGTGTATGACATTTTTAGACTACCTTCTACTATCCCTTCAAGTGTATTTTATTTTTAGACGACCTACAAATACAAAGATGAGTTCAAATATAAAGAGGAGTTCACATACAAATACAAATCGTTACAAAATCAAGTTCAAATACAAAGACAAGTTCAAAAACAAATACAAATCTAATCATACATGCCCACGAACTTATCACCATCCTGGTTTTCTTCACTATCCTCTTTAGGAGCCTCTTTAGGAGCCCCTTTACGAGCTTTCTTCAGAGGTCTTGGATTGTCTTCCTCCTCCTCCACCACAACCATCTCTTTGGCTTTCTTCGATGGAGTCACAACCTTAGGTTTTTTATAGACCTTAGTACCAGTGACTTCTCAGCAATCCATGGTCCACTTCCACGGTCTCCGATCATACATGACTTTAATGATGTTCTCCGCGGGCAGGTCCTCAACCTCAGAGTCCCATTTTGGCCACATTTCACTAATGTCCTTCTCAACAAAGTTGATCACGCGGGTCTGCAGTAAATAGAAGAATCGAGTTAGATATTTGAAAAAAAAAGACAAAATAGATGACTTAATTATAAGTCGTCTGGTAAGTCGTCCAGCTGGACGACCTTCCAGATGACTTATAATAAGTCGTCTACTAAGTCGTCCAGCTGGAAGACTTTCCAGACGACTTAATTAAGTCGTCCGGTAAGTCGTCCAGCTGGACGACCTTCCAGACGACTTATAATAAGTCGTCTACTAAGTCGTCCAGCTGGAAGACTTTACAGAAGACTTAATTAAGTCGTCCGGTAAGTCGTCCAGCTAGACGACCTTCCAGACGACTTATAATAAGTCGTCCAGCTGGAAGACTTTCCAGACGACTTTAATATAAGTCGTCTGCGCAGTCTTTTGGATTGAAGTAAATACTTGTCTCAAGATAGCAGCTTTCATTGATCTGCGGCCTCTGCTTCCCTCGTAAGCCAGTATCGGTGGAGACAGACTGTTTGCTCTGGGAACACCAATACTAGCACCCAATTCCGGCATAGCTGTGTACACCCAGACCTGAAGAACTTGTATAAACCCATCCACGGTGTAACAACCAGTAATATCTTTGTTCCACAAAGAGTCCATCAGCACCTTAAACGCGACTCTCCCCCATGGATAATTCTCAAACCGTTCTAAATCCATCACTAGCCTTGCAAGACTAGATCGTGTAGCGGTTAAAAACTTTCTCCCTTCAATGAATCAAGTGAAGATGGAAAGGTACGCGAGCCGCTTGCGATCTTCCAGGGACCAATCCTCGCATCTCTTCAGTGCTGCTATTATCTGATCAGTAGTTGGCCCAGCTTCCAGATGAACTCCCAGCATCCCCCAGAAAGAAACCATCTTTGGTAACTTCACATTTTGGTCTCTCAAGGTCCTCGATGTAATCGCAGTTTAGACCAGTGAGGTTTTCAAACTCTAACAGTGAAAACCTCAAAGGTTCTGGACCAACGAGAGACCACATCTCATACTTCTTCTTAATGTCCAGCTGGAAACTGAGCATGTAGTGAACCAGCCTTGAAGCCCAACCAAATCCCTGCTCCTTGAACTTGATGAAAACTCCCAAACTCGACCCCTTGAGCTCTTCAAATTCGTCATCAGTAAGAGCTTCCCTAAGAGCAGTATGCAACTTGCTATTATCCGTATGATACGAAATGCTATTTTGGGCTTCTGGCTCTTCCTCTAATGTGTATAACCTACGGGGGAGTTCTGGAATATCCATCTTTTTTGTCTGCAAAATAATCAAAGACAACAATAGAGATAAGCTAAACAAGCTAAATCTAACAAGAACACACAGAAAAATCACAACACAAGCTAAATCAAAACAAAGCTTTCAACTTTCATTCACAGGTTCTCACATAGAAGTCAGAACACAAGCTAAATCAATCACGCCTTAATTGTAACTCCAGACGACTTAGTAGACGACTTATAATTAAGTCGTCTGGAAAGTCTTCCAACTGAACGACTTAGTAGATGACTTATAATTAAGTCGTCTGGAAAGTCTTCCTGCTGGACGACTTATATTTAAGTCGTCTACTAAGTCGTCCAGTTAGAAGACTTTCCAGACGACTTAAATTACAAGTCTTCCAGTAGAAAAATTTAAAGCGGACCTGATTAGTCGCATAAGGAGTACTCGTCATTGCGGTTATAGATCTGAAAAAATAAACGTGAAACGGTGAGAATGAGTAAATTGATAGAGACAACGTTTTATGTTAAACGACGCTAGTGTTTAGAGGAAGCGGCAGTGAGAACGTTGGTGAGCACGGTGGTGAGGGCGACGGTTTGTTCGAAAATAGTGGAAGCGGCGGCGCTAGGGTTTAGAGGAAGCGGCGGCGCTAGGGTTTAGAAGAAGCGGCGGCGCTAGTGTTTAGAGGAAGCGGCGGTGAGAACGGTGAGAATGAAGTGAGATAGATAGCCGACATTGAGAATGATGGTTTGTTCGGAAATAGTGAGAATTCGAAATCGCCTTTGATATCGCCTTTGAGAGAGAACTGTTAGGGTTTCTGAATTTTGCGAAAAAAATGAACAAAAAAAATCACCTTATATATTGCGTAAATAATCCGGTTAGCTTTAAAAGTACATTGGTAAAATTTAAGGTTTGGTCCGGTTTAGACGACTTACAAATAAGTCGTCTGGCGGATAATGTACATCAGACGACTTAATATTTAGTCGTCCGTTTACAGACGACTAAATATTAAGTCGTCCCAGACCCTAAAATGAACCCCTAAACTAAAATAACTAAATTAACTAACTAACCACGTTATAAAATCAAATTATACTTCAATAGTGTTTACTATACACAGAAATGAACACGCTTAGGTAATTTTTAAATTTTTCAAAAACGGTTTTAATGCTTTCCAAAATCTAACCCTAAGAACACATACAATACTACAACATATGTTGATGAAACATAAACTAAAGAATATCATGACTCACTACTTTCATTCATCTATGCTGAAAACAATTGAAATTTGTTATATCTTAATTTATATCTCTTAAGACATATGTTAATTACATAATTCCCATTTTTCACTTATCAAAATATTTTTTACAAAATTTTTAAATTATGTTTAAGAATAACTATCCAGACGACTTTCAGTTAAGTCGTGTGGACGACTTATTTTCAAGTCGTCTGAACAGACGACTTGCGAGGGTTAGAAACGTAAAAAAAATTTCGTTTTTTTGTTTGTTCACAAGGGGATAGTTGTAATTTCAATAGTCTTTTAAGTTACTTTTGCCTTTGACCCAAGTTTGGGTATTCTTTTGAGTTTGACTCCAAGTTTTGAGTCACACTTGGCAATTCTCCCATTAATATTTGATGTAATTTGCGTGTGATAAACATGAAAATAGTTTCAATTGTAATCACAATGTTTATGCAAATTCTTCTAAAATAGCTGACAATAATACATAGTTTTTTTTTTTTTGATAACCAAATATATACATAATTCTCAAAAGAAAAATTATTGACTATAAAGCCATGTATCTAGGCGTTCCTCGAGAAAGAAGGGCTTGACTCTGACCATACCATTCCTAGGAAATTGATTTAACATGTAATTAAAGAGTGTTCGAATTTATTAAAAATCATAGTGACTGCAGAAAACACCACTCGAGTTGAGTCAGCATAAGGATGCTGAGCACCAGTTCATCTGGATTAATAAGAAATAGTTTTGCAAGTATAGCTTCTCGATTTCTTGTTCTAAAAAAAAAAAAAGATAACTTCTCAAATTATGTCCGCAGCTACGCATACTTTCATTATATATGTGACTTTTGGAGATTAACTCTCGTAACCACAAGCAATACTTTTAGTATACCCACATGCATTTAATTCTCCTTCATAGAAAAAGTTCTTTTTTTGCACGTAAAGCTTCGTCCAAAGAATGAAGTATGAACACATTGCATACTTTTTGCTCTGTCAAGAAAGTAAAAGAGAAAAATACTATTAGTTTGCCGCTTATGCGTTCAAGTCATAAAAGGAAAGTGAGAGTGATGATGCAGACATGTATAACATACGTCTTAACATTTACACCAAAAAATGTATAACATACGTATCTCTTTCATTGTCTCAATATATGATTTAATTAGCTCTTGAGGCTTGCATGTTAGGACCACTTTGATCTTGGAAGCTTTTGATGACAAGAAAAAAAACTCCACTACCTATTGCAAAGTGATGAATAAACTGTAATTAACTACACTCGTTTGTCTCGCGTTACCCTCGAAAAATCCATTTCAGTAATTATTTCTCATTTGATGATTACAAATTTGATTGAAAATCAAGACAAGTTTAGCTACATATATAGTGTGACATCTTCGTAAGTTCTTTGAAAATTAATCAATAGACTACCGTACCGAAATTTTTTCCACACATATGGTGATAATTCATTCATCACCAAATAAAAACGAGTGGATATATTTTGCAAACTAAACAGTCAAAAGAAAAAGGAAAGCTATATGAGGAAATTTCCACACTGATTCCAACCATATTTTCCAACGAAATTGATAAAAGCTAGATAAATAAAAGCAAAAAAAAAAAAAAAGAGAGAGACACTTCCATTAATATGTCTATCTTCATACAATCGGCGCCAAAACATGAGTTAAGCACTAAACATGAGTTCATACCATAAATTGAACTACAATACAATTTAAATTAACATTGTCGTTTTGAATTATCTATAATACAAGTTAAATTTACAACAAGATTACTGCCCAGTTCATATATTTCCGATCTTCAAGCTGAGAAATATGATACTGCATCATCAAAAATTATATTTATTTGATCACACTTCACATTGCTCATAAAATAAGGCATTTCATAACACTATCAACCATATACTCACATGCTATCAGGTATCACTTTTATATATTTACCATCATCTATACTCGTATATATAGATATATATCATTATAAAGGAAATTTGTTTATGTTGTGTGTGTGAGAAAATAAATTTATTTATTAGCAAATATTTAACAAATAAACTAAGGAACCAGTCAACCAGATATGATAAACAAATTGATATACTCGAAGAAAACATTAGTTACTGTACGTATCCGATAAGATGATGAAGTATGATGATGATGATGATGATGATGATATACATGTGTAAATATATACTGTACATGTATGTGTTTGGGTTTAATATAATATCTTGATGATGATGATATACATATGTATATTTTTTTGAGCAAATATACATATGTGTGTGTTTGTAGGATTTTATATACTTTATTGGCTTACCGGAGCTTCAGGTTATCGAGTTAACTATTGGTGTTGAAGATTGAGACGCAAAATGTGTAAGTTGAGGGGAATGAAGCCTGGTCCGACATCATCATCATGACAAGGATCATATTGAATCTCGAACCAAGCATCATCCACCTGAACTTTTGGCTCAGATAGAGAAGAAAATTAGAGAGAAGATTACAGAAACTAAACAGCCATGAAGTTTATTTTAGTCTAGGATGGCCCCTTTATATTCCTTGAAAGCCTAGGGGATGGTTTCTTTTACCATTTTTATTATATTTTTGAAAACCATTGAAATATTTATAGAAAGAGAACTGTGTGATAAACATAATTAATCATTTCGAGAATATGATCGTTTTGAACTCTCATATTGGAAAAAGTTGTTGGTAAAGTCATTGAAAACCGGATCGGACCGGTTCGAACCAGTCCGACCGTAACTCGTTGAAGAAACCGAGTCCGGTTCAGTTTAAAACCAAGATTTACAAAAACCGGTAAAACCAGTGACTCGGGTCAATTTCAAAACCCAGTTCTAAAAATTCAACATATATAATTAATGTATTCTCAATTGTTATTGATATTTAATATTTCATAATCAATGTTAATTGTCATTATTTAATTAGTTTTCTATTTAATTGGAGATACCATTGTTTCTGGTACAGAAGTTCCTATAAAAATGGGAAATGCCCTACCTTTGAGTGCGGTTTGAACTATTTGATTTACGTAATTGGAAGTAACCAATTAGGTTTACGACGAAACCTAGAAATCGATCACTGATCCAATTTGAGTACCTCTGCAGGATAGACCTCAACAGAAAACTGAAGAGTAACGACAACAAGTCATTTTTATTTTCTTAAGAAAGAATATAATATATATATATATTAGCTTTCATATACTACTCTTATTTTGCTTTATTTATAAAATTTTATATAAATAAATCAATACGGTGATTTTTTTATCAATTTCAGTTTACATAGTATTCACTTGTTTATTGTATATATAGTTAAATTATGATGTTCTTTATTTTTCTAGTTAATAAAAGAGAATATATAATATATTATATGTAAAAATACCTTATTTTAGGTCTATATAGTGTAATTATATGATTATATATATTTAATTTTTAAAAACAGAAACCCTGGTTCGACTAGTTGAACCGGTCCTACCACTCAATCAGTAGATATACCGAGTTGATATCCGATCCGGTTTTCAAAACATTGTTGATACCCTTAATGAATATTAGTTTTATTTATTAAATTATTAATTATAAATTAAGATAAAATAGAAACTTACTCTAAAACTAAAAGATAATTCATATATATATTGTACTGTTATTAGAAAATATTTTCAGTCATAAAATATTTTAAAATAAAAAATTACATAAATACTAAGTAAAACACGTAGTTTGTTCTCAAATCTCTAAGAAATATATAATATAGAGAGAAATGCTCAAACTTGCATCTTGCGTTCGTGAAATGGTAATTTCATGCCGAAAGAAGTAACATTTGCATTAGCTTTATCTTGATTCTTTCCTCTAGTACCAAAGTTGAAAGACTCACCGTATAAGGCATTGTTGATGGTTGATTTTCACCTGTTTATTTGTATGTTATACCCTAAAAATGTGTAGTTATGTCCAAATCAACTAAAATGTTGATTAACTTTAAAGTACTTCTAATTCCTTCAAAAATATTTGTAAAAAGTTTCAAATTATTAATTTTGCATATACTCTAAGTTAGTGTTGGCGAACAAATTGGCCACACTTTATTTATTCTGAGACTGTTCATTTCGCCATTAGAAAAAATTGTTTTTTAGATTTTCCAAAATATTTGTATTATGTGAGTTTCAATTTTGTAACTTCATAATAAGCATATATATTTTGATGAAAGTTTTGTCAAAAATAAGTTACTTGACATTTAATTTAAACTTTTGAAAATATAAACAATAATTTATCTTGCTGACTTTTTAATTAATAATATATGTTATAAGATGATTATAACCACATGCGTAGACGAAGCACCTAGTTGTGTGATAAACATAATTAAGGTGCGATAAACATAATTAATTATTTAAAAAAGTGTATACCATGTTGGGAAAATAAAATGGTCCTTGCTAATATAAAAAGCATATGATTAAAAGTTTAGGTATGGAAGCACAAATTTTTTCATAGACTAATTTTATTTTTGATGATAAACTAGGTGTTTCCCTTACATCATATGCAGTAACAAATTTTAAATTTAATTATATTTAAAATAAAATTTTAATAATAATTTATATTTTATTATTTATACTAATCTTTTAATTAGTTTAGCTAAAAATAAAATAAAGTTAAAATAAACATTTTAATTTATTTAAAATTATACTTAAGAATATATATATATATATATATTATATTTTAAATTATAATCTTAGAGAGATTGTTAATTATTTCTTTTGGTTAAGATATATTAAATCGATTTGTATGATTTTTTTTTAAAATTGATATAAATTTTTATGATTGTCTAAAATAAAGCTAAATATGATTTCTTAAAAATTGTTGATATCAAAAATAAATAAATGATATTATGATTAAAATATTATATTTTAAAAACAAAATTGTATAAAATTTTGAAAAACCTTTTTAGTAATAAAAATTATATGATTCTAAAAATAGACTTAAATAATATTTCAATTTTTTTAAATATTTATATTTCTATTATTATATTATTCAATGTTATATTTAAATAGATTTATTTTAAGAGAAATTGTTAAGGGCATAAATTAAGTACCACTTTTCAAAAATACACACTATCAAAAATATATTAACATTTGGGTTTATAATTTAGTGATTATTGTTTAGGGTTTAGTGTTAAAAGTGATGCTGAGATTCAAATTTTTTTATAAATATTTAAATATTTAGAAAGTTAATTAAGTCTATTTCATCAAAAAATTAAAATATTTTTGAAAATTATCATTCATTATTAGTAAATATGCAAAGTGGTAGCAAACTTGTGGTAGAATTGCAATTTCTCCTAATTTTAATGATAGTGTATTAGTTATTTTCATACTCTAAAAATTAACCAAAAACATAAATCTACATTAAATGTAATTGTCATGTCATATTTATTCATAAGTGATGTCATCAATTTTAACATTTTAATGTCAATCTTGTTTAGTGAAAATTATTGTAAAAATAATACTGTCGTTTGAGATGGTAGCACAAAATTTTTGAATGGATATGCCAATTTCATATATACAGAATGCAGGAGTAAGTTCGGTATACCCAAGATTCAAGATACATCATACATGTATGATCTCTAACTATACATCACTTTAAGACTAGAACTATAAACTAGTAGAAGTTCGGTATGAAAAGTAAAGACGTATATAAGTAAATCACATTCAACTTTTAGACTTTTTTCTATTTCAAAGTCTGAAAGTAAAAAAGAAAAAGTCTCTTTTGACAATCATTCATAATACTATTAGCTGCAGAAAAATTAGTTCCCTATCACAATCTTAAAGCTAACGAACATTCACAACTTGCGACATATTCAACGAACGAAAAATCATTAACTGTAACAGAAAGTAATGTATATAACAACAGTGACGGATAGCCACAACATTTATTGAATTTTCTTTACATTGTCAAAGATACATTTGAGAACAAAGAGAGAAGAACAGGTACAGAATGTGCAAAGCTTCTGGATGGGAATGAGGGTTTGCATCATTCTAAAGAGAGCTTGGCCAGTGTGAGGGAAAGTACCTTTACTCCATTAGCCATGTCTTCAGGAGATGAATATTCTTCAGGTTTATGGCTATATCCTGCAAAAAAAAATCACACAACCAAAAACAATAGTAATGGCAATGCTGATCCGATTAAGATCACGGCCTCACTGATTCACGAGTATACCTTTGTAGCACGGGATGAATATCATACCCATTGGAGATATCCTGGAAACAGCAAAATACAACAAAGTTCAACCTCACTCTAAGAAAGAACAGTGAAAGGTGATTCAAAAGATATCATTAGACAAAAGGGTCTATAAGTGTTCCCATTTAGATTATTTGAAGGTTATGAGTCGTTGCTCTTGCGTCAACTGTCACGGTTGACCGTGCTCAATTTGAAAGTTTAAATTTGTGTTCCAAACACGAAATTTGGAGATTTTTGAAGTACCTTGCCATGAAGAGAGAATCATGGTAAGCTCGGCTTATCATCATCTTGTGTGATAAGTTTAGCTCTGTGCTTGCCTCTGCCATTTTCTTGATTACTAGTTTGTCTGAGAGTGCTGGTGGATCTTGATTTACAATCTTGAATTCTGTTAGCTTCACTTTTCGTTTTCGAGCTATCGTGTTAGCAGATTCCTGTATTTTTTGGATCACGGTGTTTCTCCTCGCTTCATCAATATCCCTTGTATCTTTTGAAAGAACAGAAAACTAGAACTTAGTCCCAACGTTCATACAAAAAAAAAAAAAAAACCTCTCTCAGCTACTTCAAGAGCTAATATATCAGAGTTTCTCTGTTTATATGTGTGATGGAAGTATGGAACATACCGATTTCAAGATGAGATTTGCTTGGAATGCTGTTGATTGCTCCAGGATGCAACTCCAGAATACCTTAAAACCACAACGATTCATCTTGTGAATAAGTTCCATGGAGAGTTGAAATAAGTGAGTTAAAAACTTACCAACAGTTCCTACAGTATCTATTGATTCTGATTCTAATACATGTTTCTCCACGGCAAGAGCCAACTCTGCAGCTGCAAGCCCAGCATCATTCCTGAAAAGATGGTCATTATAGATTTTGATCAAGGTACTAGTGGCATTTATGTAGATGGTTAAAGTCTTATAAATATATATATATATATATATATATATATATATATATATATATATATATATATATATATATATATATATATATATATATATATATCACCTATAAGGCATAAGCACAGCACCAGCATGACCTCCATTGCCTTCAAATTCAACCTTTAAACTTGCTGGAGCCGCAATGGCTGTTACTACACCAATATCTAAACCTGGGGTCAAAGAGTATGGATAAGGTGACCTTATAACAAAAGAAACTTTGCTTGGAAGTTAAACTGTACCTTCATCTTCGAGTATAGGTCCTTGTTCGATATGCAACTCTATAAAAGCAAAGTAGCTTCCTTTCTTCAAGAACACACTCGACAAGTCTTCATCTTTATCTTCTGCGTACCCAGCTGATTTAGCTGCTTCTATAAAGGACACATTCTGTCCATCAACGATTGTTGTCTTTAATGCTTCTGCAAGTTCTTTGCTCCCAGCAAGTAAACGGCTGTATCAAGAACGTTCTCCCAAGTAAGACATGAAGAAACAAAGCAAAGCATCAATCTATTTTTCTTCATATAAATGATACAACTAAAGAGTACCTTCCTAAACAGCTGATCCCAAACCGGGTAGGTTCTTCAGATGTGAACAAGATTATCTCCAAAGACCGCTTTGGTTTAAACCCAGACCTTTAGACAAAGAAACACCACCTGAGAGTTTTGCTTTGATTAAATCCCTAAACATTTCAGATGCTTCATACCTTTTCAACACATTGATAGCTTCAATAGCACCCAAAACACCAACAACACCATCATACTTCCCTGAATATGGAATAGCATCGATGTGAGAACCAGTGGCTACAGCTGGAAGATTTGGCTCTGAACCATCCCTAAGTTAAAGAGGAATGAAAACAACACACCAGAATCAAAAATAACCAGAATCATCTTTAAAAAAAAGGTTTACAAATAACTAAGAGAGAGAGAGACAAACCATTTGCCAAATATGTTACCAACAGCATCCTCTCTAACAGAAAGTCCAGCAAGTGTCATCAGATTCTTCACATACCTTCAAAAATGAACCAAGAAACTCAATTGAGATTGAACAAAACTACATCCTTCAAACCTCGCAATTACTCAAAAAGAAAAAGAAAAACAAGTAATGATATGTAGCAAATTTGGTTACCTTCGTGCCAAAACATCTTTGTCAGTGTAGAGAACTCTTGTGACTGATGGAGAAGGAGCATCAGAGAAACTCGAAAGCTCATCTATCTAATCAATACAAACCAACATCCTATTAATCTACTGTTCCACTAACTAAATAACAGATTGAAATCAGACTCCTTCGAACCTGTTTTTGAAGTCCTGGAGCATCAACGGAGAGTGAAGAAGCAATATTGATGATGGAGCCGAATTGACCCGGTTCATGAATTGGGTATCCCGAGAAATCCTCCATTGTTCTAATCGTTGGGTTTGGTTCATGTTGTTGTTGAGCGAAGCTTGAAGGTAGTGGAGACCAGAGAAGGGAGATGAGGAAAAAAAGAAGAGCAATAGAGCAGAGGCGAGTTGATTCTAAAGATTCCATTTCTTTTTCTTACTTCAGTGTTTGATTCTGAGACAGAACCGCATTATTTACAGTTCATAGTTTGGTGTCTCTGTTTTTCGAAGAAATTAATTAATTAACCTTATAATTAAGTTGGTGTCAACATTCTCCAAATTGTTTAAATGAGAATAATCAAACTCGGTGGGAATCTGACACGGAGTGTTTTGTTGTACTCTATACCTCTTTGTCTCTATCCCATGATATCATGTGAAATAAGTATATGTTAGAGATATTTAGTTTATTTATATGTCTAGGAATCTTTTTCTAGAGGGTTAATTTGTCTCAATCGAAAGTTTTGGTCTCTTCCCGTAAATAAAAGACCATTTGTCTCTACTCTCCAGGTTTTGTCCTCATCGACCGTTTCAGGCTTTTGTATCAAGCATTTCTCGACTGTTCACATAGAGGCCCGTTTCATCATCTCAAAAGAAAAAAAAAACAATTTGTTGGATCCTACAAGACTAGACTTCAAATTTTTTTTGAACTATATCGTCTTAAAAAGTTGATTAGTTGGTATAAAGAGAATTTCTCGGTAAAAATAGTTTTATTGATATTATTAATATTATTATGTTTACAAGTTACTAGTATTCCTATACTTTTTAGTACAAAAAGAATTTCTAGGTAAAATGGTTTTACTGGTATTACTGATATTATTATATTTACAAGTTCAACTAGAATTACTGGTATTCTTATGTTTTATATTAGGTATATAAATGAATTAGTAAAAGAAGTACGATGTGAGGATGATTTTTTTCTCACTAATGATAAATCTAATAATAATTCTATTTGTTTTTAGAGAAAATGCAAAATCCGCTTTGCACAATCATTTGTTTTGATTACGGAGGATTTTATATGAAGGACGGGACTGAAATGAAATGGATCTCGGGAGAAGGTGAAAGAGAAGATGAAATACACACAATTATATTAAAAAAAACAATGGAGGAGGTCACATACTTTGTTTTGGTTGAGCGTATTTGCATAAAGTTAAAGGTAGATGAATCTAAGATGGAAGCAAAACTTAGTTACTTTCCAATGGTTTTGTATTCGTACAAGCCATCATATATCTCAAATAATGAAGACCTTTTTGGTTATCTAATGTAAGTTAATTATGAGAAGTGTATAAGTGTTTTACATGTGGAATTTAACAAAATGGCTGAAGAAGACTCACTTTCGAAAGAGAATGATGAAACTGATGTATATGCTGGTATATCCGATAGAGAAGCTTCTGATACATAGGCTATTAATACATAGGCTACTGATACAAAGACTGGTGATGAAGATGATACCGAGAAGGATGGAACTGATAATGAAGGCACTGGTGGTGTGCTCATATTTTACGAAGATATTGAGATGCATGAGAATGTCACCAAAAGATAAGAAGGACCATCAGTTGTCGCACCAGTTTTCTATAAGGAGCGAGAT
The DNA here is from genome assembly GCA_905132885.1 of Moricandia moricandioides. NCBI lineage: Eukaryota > Viridiplantae > Streptophyta > Magnoliopsida > Brassicales > Brassicaceae > Moricandia > Moricandia moricandioides. The sequence goes on from CAJHQQ010000590.1 coordinate 101,791, forward strand.
GATGGTATGAATTTGGTTTTAGGTAAAGAATTTAGAACCAAAGAGGAAACGAAAACACATATTCAGACAGCTTCACATCTGAAGTGTTTTGAGTATGAGGTAATTAAGTCGGATATTAAGAGATATGTGATAAAATGCCGAGGAGACAAAGAAGGCTGCAAGTGGTTTATGCGTGTTGCAAAGTTAACAAATTCAGATCTTTGGACGGTGAGAAGTTACATCAAACAGCAAAGATGTTCTGTTGTTACCACAAGAACACTGCCTAATAGAAGGAGAGGCACACCACAAATCGTTGCATCTATTTTGGCCCAAGATTATCCCGGCAGTTTTGACACACCAGCTCTCAACGCTCTGTCCGATTTGGTTCATCACAGGGTTGTTATGGATGTATCATACACAACGTCATGGCGAGGAAAAAGAATAGTTGCTAATAAAATGCGCGGAACTCCTAAAGAGAGTTTTCCTTTATTATATTGTTATATGTAAATGCTGGAGCCGGCGAATCCTGACACAATAACTCGTGTAGTTGTGAATGAGGGAAAAAAAATTAAGTATCTCTTTTGGGCTTTATGAGCTAGCATAGAAGGGTTCTGCGCGATGAGGAAAGTCCTCGTTGTGGATGCAACACACTGGAAGAATGTATATGGTGGAGTCTTACTTGTTGCGACTGATCAAGATCCCGATCATCACCACTACCCAATTGCATTTGGTGTTGCAGATGGTGAGAAATATGATAGCTGAATATATATTATGGAACCATTTTGAATGTGGAAGTGGTTCGAGTTCACGTGTTTGAATGTATTTTTATTATGTGTAATATGAACTACTAGGATTTCTGGTTTTACTCTGTGTTATTCAGACTATTCAAAACTATTTAGAACTATTATATGTATTTTGGACTACTAGGACTACTTTGAACTACTATATGTATTTTGGACTACTAGGTCTACTTTGAACTACTATATTTATTTTGGACTACTAGTTCTACTTTAAACTACTATTTGTAAGATGCATGTTTCTAAAAAAAAATATATTTTCGTCTTATTATTTGTTTTTGTCATATGTAACTTATATTGGTTGTATTTATATGTCTATATATGTGTTTAATTATCAAATTATGCATAAAATCATAAGGTTCATAAGTCCACAAAAAACTTTTCATTTCCATTCAAAACATCCTTATAATTCTATGACTAATATCTTTATGATAAATCCATAATGAAGTGAATAACACAAAAAATATTTTTTCTGCAATGTTTTTCTACCAATGTTTTCTTTTTAATCTTAAAATGTCTAAATGATTTAGTTTTACTATATAAGTCTTGTTTTTGATGTGGTAGTACAAATAAATGTTGAAATTTTGCAAATGCATTACTACGGACAACGTAGTATTACTACAACCTTGAGTATAACTAGGTGTAAATATGTTGAGAATGTTTTACATGTTTTACACGTGTGTTACACGTTTTACATGTGTTTCACAAGTCTTTAACACATTTTACTCGTTTTACGTGTTTGTTAATTTTCTTATAAAAAGTATTGATAATTTCTTAGTAATACCTAATAAACCTAGTAGTACCAATTTTATCTTTTAAACATAGTAACACCTTATATTACTAGTTGTCCAAAACTGTTGGAACACAATCATACAACTCCAAACTAATAAACTTCCAAGGTTTTACATCAACAAAACATAGGTTTAAACAAACCATCCTACATAAATTTACTACAAAGCTGAGTTAATATTAAACATGTAAATATTTTTAACCCAATAGTCTTCTAAGCATTGGTTTTACGCTTCTTCTTACTCCCTTCGATCTCATCGGTATCCATCTTGGTGTAAGGAGAGGTAAGCCACTGTGATAGTGCACATGTCCTTTTTCCCGGTGGTAGAGTTGTCAACTTCTATGGATTAGCCGCCTTTCTCGTTCTGCTTGTCTTAGGCCAATCACGTGGTGGTGTAAGTACTTGTCTCCTCGCGGCCATTGCCTTAGTCTTACCACGCGGTGTTGTAGGTGTTCCCTCAGTCTAATTTACAACAGGATCAGGAGGAGTTCCATCGGTTCCATCTGTCTGATCCACAACAAGAACAGGTGGAGTTCCCTCGGTTCCATTCGTCTGATCCACAACATGAGCTTTTGAAAATAGAAAAGATCCATCGTACCTCTGAAAATGGTAAGATTCCACCTTGCTTTCTCTTACTCCGTGTATTTCCAACACTCTTCCTCCTCAGGCTCTTTCTCAGCTTCTTTCTCTAGTTTCTCAGCGTCCTCAGGTTCTTCTCCAACCCGAGCCTCATTGATCTCTGACTCTTCTTGAACCTTTTTCCCTTAAGCTTCTTCTTCTTCAACATCTTCATTTTATTCTTCTAGAGCCTCTTTTTCACTCTCTCCCTCGGTTCCAGGTTCTTTTTCATCATCCTCTTCTTAATCTCGTACTCTTCTTCCGCATTTTCTCCTTCATCATCGGCTTCATTTCTGTAAGAACCCCAATCAAAATCCAAATCCGTACCTTGTTCTCAAAACCCTCGCTGTTGAACGTCTCCTTCTTCAGTTTCTTTGATGTACTCCTGACCTTCTTTTTCATCAGAACTTGACTTTTCTCAATGGTATCAAGCTTTGTCTCCATTATCTTCTGCTTCCTAGCCTTCTTTCGTAATAAGTATTGGCAATTTTCAATGGCCTCCAGCCTCTTCTTCAAACCCTTCATCTTCTTAGCCTTCTCTTTCAAAACACGTTGGCTCTTTTCAATCCCATCAAGCCTCTTGCCCATTGTCTCCATCTTCACACTCACTTCATTCAAGGAATTTATCAACCTCTCTTAAAACTCTTTAAAAACGTCCTCCAACCCATAATTAAAGGATGATGCTTCTTCATTCACTTTCTCTTTGTCTTTCTTCTTAGGAAACTCTCTTACGGCCACATCTAACTCATAGAGCTCTTTCCACCAGATTGACTTCTTTTTTATAGTAAGCCATGTGCTTCACAGGTCACTTACTCCATCTTCTTTATCATACTTTGACTCCTCGTCCACTATTCGCGCCATGAGAGGTGCTTCATCCACGGTAGGAACCAGATAACTATTAATTTCTTGGAAAAAACAAAAAAAAAATATCAGTTACAGAAATTGTATCCCAATCACTTAAAAAAACTTACAGTTATGCACCTGAGTATTTCCAAACGCATCGTACAAACCTCAAGTGGATAACCCTTCATACTATTACTTATAAACCTCTGCTTGCACATCCTTGGACATGAACTCTGATAGACATCTACATTTTCTATAAATTTAGTATTTAGAGTTAGAATATACTCAAATATCATGACCTACATAAATATTTTGTCAAAAAATAATCAAGGATATATATTTTGTGGGTATCCTGCAAACAGATTATCCTTCGAGTAGAGCGGGCACACAAGTGTCGACACATGCAAACCAGCATATGCTTTAGCTGCTATAGCATGAGAGCAAGGTATTTTCTCGATTGCATAGACACCAAAATTACACTTTCCATGTTCCAAATAAAAAATACAGTCCCTTTTGCCACCTTTTACAAATAATCGCCATCCATTAATTGGTTAGACATACATCGTATCTGCTATCTCCGAACGAACAACAAGTAAGCATTCAAATCCCCGACTATGTTGAGTTGTGAGACTCAAAGCATCTTCTCTCCCTTTTCCAATACCACCTTCTTAGCTTCTCCCTTATGAACTCCAACAGGAATTGAATAGGAAATCCTCTTGCTCGCTTCAGTGCAAAATTAATTTATTCAACGATGTTGCTCGTTTTTAAGTTGTACATGTCTCCTTGACAATGAACCCTTGGCCATATGGTCACGTCGGGATCCTCCAAATACGTTGCAATTTCCGGTTTTGCACTCCGTATCTCATCCATGTATCGGTTAAAATTGTAAATTCTATGAGCATAAGCAGCACCTTTGACCAAGTACAAGAGATGCTTGCCTTTAGAATTTATAATAACATATTACTCGGGTTACTCAAGGAAACACCTTATCACACCCATTTTTAATGCTAGAGTGCTGGTTGGAGACTATCACCAGAGCATACTGATGAGATATACAACTCCTCAATTTTTTGAATAACCATGCCCAAGAATCTTCATTTTCAACATCTACTATTCCAAAAACTAATAGAAATATCGGAAAATTACCATCTTGTTCGGATGCAACTAACATAACAGCTCCATACTTCCCACTTAGGTGAGTCCTGACATGGTGTGTTTATTTTTCTTGCATGGTATGAATATCCTAAACAATTAACTATCAAATTAACCCTAATCTTATCACACAAATAATACTCTTGCCAAGAGAGATCAAGTGTAGTACTTAGGGATCGAATCCACATAGAGAAATGGCACATAATAAATTTTTTATTTCTAAAGACTAAGCTAGGTAAATATGTATATTAGAAGCAAACAATCAATTTAAGGAAATATTACTTATCAGGAGGGATATATGCAATATGGAAATATGATAATAATGTAAATATGCTAGTAACTAACTAGATGCAGATGTAAGTATGATAGACCTAGGGTTTCAAGCTTAATAGATTAAATGGAATATGAAACACAATATGTAAATATTCTAGAACTCAAATTTTGACTATTTTGGCCCTTTTAACTCTAACTCTCGTATGCGAGCAAAAGGAAAGACCATCGATCGACGGCTAAGTCCTCATGTCGATCAATGTTGAAATCATAAGGAAGTGTGAACGAGATTTGATATGTTCACCAAGCTAATTAGACCAGCTCTCGCATGCGCCTAACAACCTAGTTCAATGGAGTCTATTATGGCACAAAACCTACTCTCGTAGTCGTCCATGTCCTACTTTCGAGATCCTAGTTAGCTACTCTAGAATAAAAGCATTAAGCACAACTCAATTGATGGATATTAAGCTAACCTAGCAATCCTACTTTTGGGATAACCCATGATTGATATCATTCAACCCTAAATCTAGTTGATAACTACTCAAACACAATCAAAGTAAGAAAAATAATCTGAATATAATGCATAGATAAAATACTGGGGTTCCAATACAAATCACTCTAAGGAGTTATGAATCTTCTCCCTTAAGAACCCTAAACCTAGAAGACTAAACTCTCCAACTTCTCTCTTTTTTGTAATACATAAAGCATAAATATAAAACCCTAAAATCTTGGTCAAAACTCGTCCAGGGCATCTTCGCATTTGTCTCTAACTTGGTCTTGAAATCGGCTGTATGTGATTTGGTTGTTGATCGATGGCAATTGTGCAACATCGATCGATCTTGGTCTTATAATATTGGTCGAGGCCAAGGTAGTGTCGTTGATCGACGACAGTCTTTTACTTCTACTCTCTAACTGATCAGCTACAGATTCTTCTCCTCTAAATGTTCCATAAGCTCCAAGTATCTGTATATATCTCCAAAACGTACCTAGACCTGTAAAAACCCTAAAATATAGTCTAGACACACATAATGGACCCTAAATAGAGCCTATATCATGGCCTAAAACTGGTAATAAATAGGCTATATCAACTCCCCCAGACTTAACCTTTTGCTTGTCCTCAAGCAAACAAGTCTGTGAAAGAAGTTCTGAAAAGCGAAGACTCACATAATGTTTAAGTATAACTGTTACCCTACTTTGTTGCAATCACATCCTATGAGGTCAATCACAGAGAAACTTTATATACCCTATCCTAGTATAACAACCAAATCTATTCTACCAACAACTTAGCGAATACTAGTATGACTCACCCCTCTATTAATTTCATTTATTTTCATAAAATAAAGTGAAGGCTTTACCGTAGGAGTATCGATCAAAGGACATATGAACTCTTATCCCTGCAAGTATCTGAGCACACATGTAGTCTTCTCTTATCCATTTCCTCTCTCTCTTCTCACTTCTCTTAGTCAATCTCTCCCTTCTTTTGAGGGTATCATTTTATTCTTTTTTTAATTGATTGAGATATTTTGACAGGTTTCCATGAATCAAGCCCTAATGGTTTTTGCCACCAGATCCTGTTCACTTCTTTTTAACCTTTATCTCTTTCCAGAATCTTATGAATCAAGCTTTAATGGTTGTAGCCACCAAATCATGTTTGACTCCTTTTTAAATCTGAAGGGGAGAGAGAGGAGAATCAGAAGCACACAGACTTTTACCTTCAAGACTTGCAGAAGGAATCCAATCCAGTGTATACCAAATCCCAAAGCAAGCAATTAATTGCCGGGACTAGTGTTGGAAATCAGCTTCGGTTCCTTCAAACTTTCTAAGCAAGTGCGATATAATGGCATGATGATCCACTTTGGTATTTCTAGTAATCTCTGCAAACAACCATCTAAGAATAGTGTTTATAGCATGGTTAGTCAATAATAAATATTGATCATAGTCCCCTTCTTGACTCAATCAAAAATTTTAGAAAAACTTATATAATTATAGAAATAAAACTCAAAAACAAATAAATAGCATTAGCGAACCTCCCCTAAACTTAAATTACACTGTCCCTAGTGTAATCCGTCTCAGATTGGTTTAGGAAAAATCCAAATCATAAGTAAATAGTTTAAGTAGAAAACGCTAAACCTCTCTCTCTGTAAGAGGGTGTCAATCGATGGTAGGCTCGTGTGGTCGACTGATGGTCACGATCCATTGTCTACTGATGTTGCCTCTATGGTGTCGATCAATTGTGGACTCAAACAGTCTGTAAAAACAAAGTAAAACTCAAAATAAATAGTAGTATACGTAAAAACTAAATAAAAACTTACTAAACAGTGGGTTGCCTCATCTCCTTTGGCTTTCTCATTCTTTATGTCTTAAGCTCGACGTTTTGAACTTTCTGACTAGAATGGAGGTGGATCAACACTTGGAAAACAAGTGTCTACATCTTCTTTGCTCTTCTGAAACCATGTACCACGAAGCTTCTTATTGCCTCATCTCCTCTAGCTTTCTCATTCTTTATGATCTCCTTAGCAACCTCCACTGAATGCATTTTCCTTTGTAGATTCTCAATATTGCGTTCTAGCATTCTAAGTCTAGAAGTTGTACTCTCTGATATATCCTCCAATTGCTGAGAGATATCTTCCTTCATCAGGCTTTGAGAAAAAGCAATCTCATCGAACATGTCTTCTAATTGTTTTTCTGCTGCGGACTTCTGTCTGTCGAACTCAATATCGATCGAGGGCTTGATGATGCCGTCGATCAGTGTCACTCTGTCTGTTCCAATCGCCAGCTGTCTTCGAACAATATCCAAATCTTGCTTCATGTCATCCATGTGTGTAGTCAAACCGTTGAGGCACTTGTCTATAGGATAATAGATATTATCAAGCCTCTTGTAAAAATCATCAGTGACATCCCTTGAGCTTCATAGATCTCATGCACAATCTCATCAATCTATGCTCTTCTATATGTCTTTTTTTTTTGCATAGACATAGCGATCTTTGCAGCATGTTCTGGTAAACATATGTAGCTCTGCTCAAACATAGTAGCTCTCTCTAAAACTGTCCTGATGTCTGCTTCTTGTACATTCACGACTCTACCGTCTATAGCTCGTGCATTACCATTCTCAACTCTGTAGATTCCATACTCATCTTTCTTTTCCCAATGGAAAATTCTTCTGCCATCAGCATCGTAAGCTCTCTTTCCATGCTCTATACGTCCATCGATCAATAGTGGGTTTATCCAATTAATCGATTGTGCTCCCTGAACCATAGGGATTAGAAGTACAAAATTGGTGTACCCTTGGAAAGGTGGTGTTGATCGATGCATGCTGGCTATCGTCGATCGGCCTAGGGTGTTTGGAAGTGCATAGATCACAATGGATCGGCTCGTTCTTCTGCTCCACACTATCAATCGATGCGTGAACCTTTGTGTCGATCGATGGCTGCTGCTGTTGTCTAAACTGCGTAATGCAACAAGTCAGAGAATTGATGATTAGGGGGTTGCAATCCCTGAAGATAATGGCCAAGCTGCTCAACGGACACTGGCAGACTACAATCGTTCAAACCAGTTATATGCTAACAGATCCACTATTCGTCCTCCAGATTTCTAGAGGAACGATTTTCAGATCAAATCGTCCTTTTCGTACTTGTTGCCAGATACCCTACCATGGATCGAGACATGATCATCCAATGAACCACCTGGAGCGGTTTGAGGATCTTGTATCTGCTATTAAAGCCAATGGAGTCCCCGAGGACTATCTGTTCTGTAAGCTCTTCAATTACTCACTCGCTGGAGAAGCTTCACATTGGCTTAAGCAACTACCACCATGATCCTGACATCCTGGACAGATATCAAAAATGCGTTCCTGCGCAATTTCTTTGATGATGTGCAAGAGCAGAGGACTTGAGAAGCCGAACCGCCACCTTCACACAGGAACCTAGATAATCATTCAGAACTTCTTATTCATATTCAAGTCATACCAGAGAGAGTGGCCACGCCACGATGTCAACGAGGTGCAACTACTTAACACCTTCTTCAGAGGTATTGATCTACAATACCAGATGGCTTTAGATATGGCTAGTGAAGGGAATTTCAGAACTAAGAGTACGGAAGAAGCAACAAGGCTTATTAAGAACTTGGTGTCTAGCAACAACACCAAGAGAACTGATTATGAGAGGAAGAAATTGGCTCCAGCCTTGAGCAAGAAGCATATAGATGAAGTCAAGGCAAAGCTGGACAGTGTTCAGAAATTTCTCAAGAAGCAAGAAGTAAAAGACATAGAAGAAGAAAGAGAAGAAGATGTAAATTTTATTGGTGGAAACGGCTTCCAAAGACAAGGAAATCAGAGTTTCAACAAAAACTCCTTTGGCAGCAACATGAGCAATAAAAAACCAGAGTTCACAACAGCAGAGGCCCAGCGACAACAACATGACCTTTGGATCTTCATATCGGAACTCATATAGCCTATTTTATTACCAGTTTTAGGCAATATCATAGGCTCTATTTGAGGTATATTATCTGTGTCTAGGCTATGTTTTGAGGTATTTACAGCTCCAGGTACGTTTTAGAAGAGAATAATCCGTAGCCGATCATTGAGAGAGTCAAAATACAAGATAGTCGTCGATCGACGACACAACCTTTTCATCGACCGATGGTACAAATCGAAGATCGATCGATGTTGAACACTTGATATCGAGCGATGACCAATTCGCAGACAGCCGAATCCAAGCCCAAGTTAGAGACAAGACACAAGATTACCCATGGACGAGTTTTGACCTAGATTTTAGGGTTTTATATTTATACTTTATGTATGACACCAAAGGGGTGTGCGTGTCTGAAAGGACGTGCGTGTGTGCAGGGATGGACAAGCACTCTATAGTTTCAGAGCTTTTAGGGAGAAGATTCATAACTCCTTAGGGAGACTTGTGTTGGAACCCCAATATTATATCTATGCATTATATTCAGTTTATTATTCTTACTCTAATTATGTTTGAGTAGTCATCAACTAGATTTAGGATTGACTGATAGCAATCATGGATTAGCCCAAACGTAGGATTCTAGGTTAAAGTTAATATCCATCAATTGAGTTGTGCTTAATGCTTGTATTTTAGAGTAGCTAACTAGGATCTCGAAAGTAAGACATGGACGACTACGAGAGTATGTTCTGTGCCAGAATAGACTCCATTGAAATAGGTTGTTAGGCGCATACAAGAGCTGGTCTAATTAGCTTGGTGAACATATCAAATCTCGTTCACACTTCCTTCTTATTTCACCATCGATCGACATCAGGCCATAGCCGTCGATCGATGGTCTTTCCTTTTTCTCGCATACGAGAGTTGGAGTTAAAAGGGATGGAATATTTAATATTTGAGTTCTAAAATATTTACATTCCTGTGCTTTCTATTCACTATAATCCATTAAGCTTGAAACCCTAGATCTATCACATTCACATTTGCATCTAGTTAGTTTGATAGCATATTTCCATATTTACGTTAAAACATATTCCCATATTGCATCTACACCTTCTAATACAGAATTTTTTCTTAAATTGATTAAATACTACTGATATATATCTACGTAGCTTAGTCCTTAGAAATAAGAAATCTATTGTGTGCCATTGCTCCATGTGGATTTGATCCCTAAGTACTACACCTGATCTCTCTTGGCAAGAGTATTGTTTTGTGTGTTAGGATGAAGGGTTAATTTGAAAATTATTTGTTTAAGATATTTATACCCTGCTAGAACAATAAACACACTATGTCAAATTTCGCGCCGTTGCCGGGAAGCATTGATCGCCATTAGATTTAATTTTTAGGATTTAGTCTAGGTTTGTTTTCAAGTTACTAAAATGTTTCTTTTCTTTGTTTCTCAGGTACATGCAACAGAGTACCAGGAAAAATAAAGGACAAGAACTACTATTCTCAGACCTAAATAAGCTCGAACGTACAATCCGCAAAGAAAGACGACAAGCATCGATCAACGGTAACTACTCAGCGTCGATCGACACTTCTTCATGGATAGCATCGACCGATATCAGAACTCGAACATCGACCGACATCGACCACATATCATCGATCGACGAACACCTAACATCGATCGACGATAGCAGATGAGTTCAGATGGTTGCGCCTATTCTAGTGGTTCAGAACGAGAATGGAGACTTGCGTGATCTCAACAGTCACTTGCGTAATGCAGCAGGTCAAAAGATAGACGAACATGGGGCTGTAATCCCTGATATAGAAGAAGAAGCAGACGCTGCAGTATCTTAACTTGAAGCTAACCCCCAAGTTGCTCAGTGAACACTGGTTGACTACAACCGTCAAGACCAGTTATATGCTAACAGATCCGCCATTCGTCCTCCAGCTTCTCAGAGAAACGATTTTGAAATCAAGCCCGCTTTCTTCGGACTTGTAGCGCAGACACCTTACCATGGATTGCGACATGAGCACCCTATGGATCATCTGGAGCGATTTGAGATATAGTGATTGCTATTAAAGCCAATGGAGTCCCTAAGGACTATCTCTTTTGTAAGCTCTTCAAGTACTCACTTGCTGGAGAAGCTTCATATTGGCTTAAGTAGCTACCACCAAGATCTCTGACATCCTGGATTGACATCAAGAACACTTTCTTGCGTAATTTCTTTGATGACGCAAGAGAAGAAGATTTGAGGAGCAAGATTGCTACTTTTCACAAGAACCTTCAGAGTCTTTCAGAAACTCATGGATCAGATTCAAGTCATACCAGGGAGACTGTCCACATCACGGGTTTAACGAAGTGCAGCTTCTTAGCACTTTCTTCAAAGGTATTGAATGTCACTATCAGATGTCTTTGGACATAGCTAGTGACGGGAGTTTGAGCACCAGGAGCCCTGAATAAGCTATTAGATTGATTGAGAATCTGGCATCAAGCAGTAGTACTAAGAACTCAGATTTTGAATGGAGGAAATCAAACCCAGCTATGAGCAAGGAGCATATTGAAGAAGTCAAAGCAAAACTGGATAGTGTTGAAATTTTTTTCAAGAAGCATGTTACTTTTGCAGAAATAGAAGCGATAGAGTCTTGAGAAGATGAGAATGAAAAAGATGATGTGAATTACATCGAAGAGAACGGTTTCCAGAGACAATGGAATCCAGGTTTTAACAGTAACTCCTATGGGAATGTTCAAAAGAGTAACTTTAATCAGAGTTCACAGCGAAGGCCCTTCAACAACAACATGACTTATGGATTTTCCTACTACCAGAATCCTCCTCCAGATACACAACAAAGCAAGATCGAAACAACGGTTGATAGAGTTTTAGAGGGACATCAAAAGATGACTATGGATTTCAATGGAAATATAGATGGCATGTATCTCAACCTCAACACCAATTTCGAAAACCTCAGCACCCATGTGAAGAAATTGGAGAATCAAGTGATGCAAACAAGTGAGACCATTAGGAGGCATGAAAGCTTGATTAAAGAGAAAATAGTGGCTGGACAGAATCACCACGTCAATCCATTGATTGATAATGATTTTTGGAAAGACGTTAAGAGAGAAATGCTCCAAGACAGAAATTTGTGTGTGGAAGATTCCATGTCGCTCGGCACTTATCATCCGCATCGATCGACACCAAACGGTGAGCATCGATCAACGTGAAGCCTACATAATCAGTGGCTTTGTGTGAATTGACTAACATCAATCGACACCGAACTCAGAACTTTGATCGACGGTTTGACATACCCATCGATCGAGAATGCGACCTAACCATCGATCGACAGATGAGGAAACCAGTTCGGCTGCCGAACCTTAATGCAAGTCTGATTGTGCGTGCAACTGTGATAGTTTCAGAACAGTATATAAAAATGTCTGAAGCTATGGATCTAGATATAGAAGATGAGGGGCACTCAAAGAGGAGGCAAAAGATCCCCAAACATCAACGCAGAGAAGCCAATGAAAAAGAGATGGATAACTTTGCTAAAACAATTTTAAAAATTCCTCTAGATATTTCTTTTGATGAAGCTTATTATACTCACAGATTGTGGATATTTTTTAGGGAAACAAGGGGGACAGATGATGATATAGAAATAATGTTCAATCATCTCAAAGAAAAGATGAAGCATATGACTTGTCTGAAGAAGAAAAGTGATCCTGGAAAGTTCGCGATCCCATACTTCATCAAAGGCCACGAATATCCCAATGCCCTCTGTGATACTGGATCATCAGTGAGCATTATGCCAAAATATATGGGAGAGGAACTAAACCTACAAATGGAACCCTCCAACGATTCGTTCACGTTTGTAGACTGCTCAAGAGTAAACTCAAGAGGGATGGTAAAAGATGTTCCAGTGCACATCAACAACACCCTAATCCCACTAGACTTCCATGTGATGGACATAGTGATAGACATAGTGATAGACTCGAACTCTTCAGTACTACTCGGTAGAGCATTCATGGCCACTGTGAGAGCTATCTGCGATATGAAGCTAAACAGGTTGTATCTATCCCTAATTGATCAGAATAGTTTTGATGAACCTATCAAGAATAAGAGCAAGGCTACTCTCATTGAATTATGTAATGATTCAGGGCTTGTAGCCACATGTTTATGCGATTATGAGTCCCCATGAGGAATCAGAAGAAGGGACATCGATCGACAAGCCGAAAAATCAACAATTGATCGACACCCAAGCCTCATTATTGATAGACACTCACCATTCAGAACCGATCGACACTTGCTACAACACAACCTACCTCGAGTACAACAGAGATTACAGAGAAGAAGAAATAATTGAATACCAAGGGATTGCTATGGATGAGGCTGATGATTTTCATATTTCCCATCAACTCGGGAACTCAACGTCGATCGATGGTAACCACTCACCATCGATCGATACTGGTTGTCACATAAGGACCAAACTAGAGTCAGCAGCGGAACACGAAAGGGAATATGGTTATCTACGACCTGATGAGTTCAGCATTATGAGAGATCCAGATGGTCACGCACGAGCTATGGATGGCAGAATTCTACTTGTCACGAAACAAGATGTGCCAGATATACTTGCGATGGCTAATGGAGCTGGAAATATTTTCAGCCAACAGCTGATACTTAAACATCGATCGACACCCACCAGGCATACCAAGGATGTGGTGAAGCTTATGAAGAATACGATTCACATTACAAGGAGGAAGATCTGACTGAGTCCCACAGCCTAGCACTAGAAGAAGCTGACTAGGTAATGAATGCGAAAGCAGATAATAGAGCATGGATCGACAGCATATATTGGCCATCGAACGACATCAAACGCAAACCAGAACCAGAGCCAAGAACAGAAGATGTAGATAATGGTTATCTCAGACCAGATGAGTTTGGAATTTTCAGAGACCCAGAAGGACGTGCACGAGATCTTTATGGCAGGATTCTAAACATACCACATGAGGATGTGGCAGATTCCCTTGTTATGGCTACTGGATCAGGAACTTAATTTGGACAACAACCATCGATTGACGCCCGAGTACACACATCGATCGACAGCGAGGAACAAAACAACGTGCCAATCCACGATGGTTTGTACACCCCCAAACATCAAGAATCGATCGACGACGGCCATCATGCATCGATCGACACCATTCTATGGGTGAACCAGTTTTGTACCTCTGATCCTTTTAGTTCAGGAGATCCACGATCAGTCGATTGGATAAACTCACTACTGATACACGGTCGCGTAGAGCATGGACAGAGAGCTTATTATGCTAATGGCAGAAGAATTTTCCATTGGGAAAAGAAAGATGATTATGGCTTATACAGAGATGAGAACAACAATGCACGAGCCATTGATGGAAGAGTTGTGAATGTGCAAGAAGAAGATACCAGAGAAGTTATAGAAAGAGCTACTATGTTTGATTATATATATATATATATATATGTTTACCTGAACATGCAGCAAAGATCGCTATGTCTATGAAGAAGCAGGAAACATACAACAGAGCAGAGATTGACGATATCGTGCATGAGATCTACAACGCTCAAGAGATGTCACTGGAGGATTTCTATAGGAGGCTTGATGATTTCTACTATCCTATAGACAAGTGCCTCACCGGTTTGACTACACGCATGGATGAGATGAAGCAAGATTTGGATACTATTTAAGGACAGCGTGCGATTGGAGCAAACAAAGTGACATCGATCGACGGCAGCATCACGCCATTGATCGATACTAAGGTCGACAGACAAGAGTCTGCAGAAGAAGAACAATTAGAAGACATATTCGATGAGATTGATTTTTCTCAGAGCCTGATGAAGGACAATATTTCTCAGAAATTGGAGGATATATCAAAAACTACAGCTGCCAGACTTAGAATGGTACAGCGCAATATCGAGAATCAACAAATTAGAATGCATTCAGTTAAGGTTGCTAAGGAGATCATGAAGAATGCGAAAGCCAGAGGAGATGAGGCAATGAGAAGCTTCATCAGTACATGTTTTCAGAAGAGCAAAGAAGATGTAGACACTTGTTTTCCAAGTGTTGATCCACCTCCATTCTAACCAGACAGTTCGAAACGTCGAGCATAAGACTATAACCAAGGGCTGAGTGGGAGGCAACCCACTGTTTATTAAGTTTTTATTTAGTTTTTACTCATATTACTATTTATTTCGATTTTTACTTCATTTTTAAAGACTATTAAAAATACCATCAATCGACACCATAGAGGCACCATCGGTCGACAGTGGATCGCGACCATCGATCGGCCAAACCCACCTACCATCGATGGACGCTCTCTTACAAAGAGAGGTATTGAGTTTTCTACTTGGACTATTTACTTATGATTTGATTTTTCCTAACCAATCCAGGGCAGATTATACTGGGGACAATGTAATTTAATTCTGGGGGAGGTTCGCTAACGCTTTTTTTTTGATTTTATATATTTTTTAAAAAGTTTTATTGAGTCAAGAAGAGGACTGTGATCAAGATTTATTATTGACTAACACACTTTAGCACCATTCTTAGAAGGTTTTTTGGAGATATTACTAGAGATACCAAAAAGGATCATCATGCCACTATATCACACTTGCTTAGAAAGTTTGAAGGAACCGAAGCTGATTTCCAATACTAATCCTGACATTATTTGCTTGCTTTGGGATTTGATATACACTGGATCGGATTCCTTCTACAAGTCTGGAAGGTAAAAATACGTGTGCTTCTGACCCCTCTCTCTCTCCTTTAGATAAAAAAGGATCGAACATGATTTGGTGGCTACAACCATTAAAGCTTGATTCATATGATTCTAGAAAGAGATAAAGTCAAAAAGAATTGAACATGATCTAGTGGCAAAAATCATTATGGCTTGATTCATGGAAACCTGTGCAAATATCTCAGTCAATAAAAAAATGATACCCTCAAAAGAAGAGAGACATTCACTGAGAAGAAGTGAGAAGAGAGAGAGAGAGGACAGGAATCATAGAAGACTACCTGTGTGTTCAGATACTTGCAGAGGTAAGAGTCCATATATCCTTTGATCGATACGCCAAGGTAAAGCCTACACTTTTATTTTATGCACAAAAATGAAATCAGTAGAGGGGCGAGTCAGACTAGTATTCGCTAAGTTGTTGGTAGAATGGATTTGGTTGCTATACTAGGATATGGTCTATAAAGTTTCTCTGTGATTGACTTGATAGGATGTGGTTGCAAAAAAGTAGGGTGACAGTTATACTTAGACATTATGTGAGTCTTCGCTTTTCAAAACCTCTTTCACAGGCTTGTTTGCTTGAGGACAAGCAAAAGGTTAAGTCTAGGGGAGTTGATATAGCCTATTTATTACCAGTTTTAGGCCATGTCATAGGTTCTATTTGAGGTTTATTATGTGTGTCTAGGCTATGTTTTGAGGTATTTACAGGTCCAGGTATGTTTTGGAGATATATGGAGATACTTGGATTTTTTGGAGCATTTAGAAGAGAACAATCTGTAGCTTATCATTGAGAGAGTCGAAGTACAAGATAGTCGTCGATCGACGACACAACCTTGTCATCGACTGATTTTATAAAACCAAGATCGATCGATGTTGAGCACTTGACCTCGATCGATGACCAATTCGCAGACAACCGATTCCAAGCCCAAGTTAGAGACAAGACACAAGATTACAAGATTACCCCTAGATGAGTTTTGACCTAGATTTTAGGGTTTTATATTTATACTTTATGTATGACACCAAAGGGGTGTGTGTGAGTGTGTGTGTGTGAGAGAGAAAGAGAGAGAGAGAGAAAGAGAGAGAGAGAGAGAGAGAGAGAGAGAGAGAGAGAGAGAGAGAGAGAGAGAGAGAGAGAGAGAGAGAGAGAGAGAGAGAGAGAGAGAGAGAGAGAGAGAGAGTGAGGGGGTGAGAAGGAAGTGCGTGTGTGTAGGGGTGCACAAGCACTCTATAGTTTTAGAGATTTTAGGGAGAAGATTCATAACTCCTTAGGGAGACTTGTATTAGAACCCCAATATTTTATCTATGCATTATATTCAGATTATTATTCTTACTCTAATTATGTCTAAATAGTCATCAACTAGATTTAGGGTTGATTGATAGCAATCATGGATTAGCCCAAAAGTAGGATTGCTAGGTTAAAGTTAATACCCATCAATTGAGTTGTGCTTAATTCTTGCATTCTAGAGTACCTAACTAGGATATCAAAAGTAGGACATGGACGACTACGAGAGTAGGTTATGTACAAGAATAGACTCCATTGAACTAGGTTGTTAGGCGCATGCGAGAGCTGGTCTAATTAGCTTGTGAACATATCAAATCTCGTCACACTTCCTTTTGATTTGACCTTCGATCGACATCAGGCCTTAGTCGTCCCTTTTGCTCGCATACGACAGTTGGAGTTAAAATGATCAGAATAATTAATATTTGAGTTCTAGAATATTTACATTCCTGTTCTTTCTATTCACTACAATCCATTAAGTTTGAAACCCTAGATCTAACACATTTACATTTGCATCTAGTTTGTTTAATAGCATATTTCCATATTTACGTTAAAGCATATTACCATATTGCATCTATACCTTCTAGTAAGGAATATTTCCTTAAATTGATTAAATACTATATATATATATATATATATATATATATATATATATATATATATATATATATATATATACCTAGCTTTGTCCTCAAAAATAAGAAATCTATTGTGTGCAATTGCTCTCTGTGGATTCGATCCCTAAGTACGACACTTGATCTCTCTTGGCAAGAGTATTGTTTTGTGTGTTAGGATTAAGGGTTAATTTTACAGTTATTTGTTTAGGATATTTATACCCTGCTAGAACGATAAACACACCGTGTCACGAACCCACCTCCAGAAACTCAGGAAAGCAAGTTAAAAGCTATGGTTCACAGAGTATTTGAGCAGCAGCAGCAGATGACTGTGAATTTCAATGGCAACATAGATACTCTGTACATCAACCTCAACACAAAGTTTGAGACTCTCAGCACTCATGTCCAGAAATTGGAGAATTATGTGGTCCAGAAAAGTGAGGAAATTCAAAGACATGAGATCCTGATGATAGGAGATGATTTATGGCAACAGGCGAAGAGAGAACAACTCCAAGATGGAGATTTCGAGTAGAAAGTGCTATGTCTTTTGGTAGTTCTCACTGGTGTTGATCGACAACCGTTGATGAGAATCGATTGACGGAACCCTCAGAATTTGTAGCCTCGTGTGAGTCTTTGAACATCGATCGACGCCGAGATGTCAGTAGCGATCGAGGGTCTTCAATAGTAGACCAGTTTTGTCTACCAAGTCTGAATGCAAGCTTGCTTGTCAGACATCCGAGTAGGGAGACTCCAGAACAGAATGCCGATACACCTAAGCCAATGATAACAGAAAGACACTCTGGAAGGAAGCAAAAGATTCCTAAACATCTGCGCAAAGAAGAAACTGAAAAGAGATGGATGGCTTCGCCAAAAGAGTTTTCAAACTTCCCTTAGACACTCCATTTGATGCAGCATACTATACTCATAGATTGTGGGTTTTTTTCCAGGGAATCCAAGGAGACAGGTGAGGACATAGAGACCATGTTCAATGACCTCAGAGAGAAGCAAAAGCAAAGGATCACTCTAAAAAAGAAAAGCGTCATTCCATGTTTTGTCAAAGGCCACGAGTATCCCAATGCCCTTTGTGATACTGGATCTGTAGTCAGCATCATTCCTAGTGCTATGGCAGAGAATATGAGCCTGAAAGTGGAGCCTTCCAATGATTCATTCACTTTTTTTGGACTGCTCCAAGGCGAATTCAGTAGGGATAGCCATAGACGTCCCAATGCAGATTTTCAACGCCTTAGTCCCAGTAGACTTCCATGTGATAGATATCAAGATTGACTCGAACAATTCCTTACTCCTTGGAAGAGCATTCATGGCCACAGTGTGAGCTATATGCTACATCAAGATAAACAATTTGTATATATCCTTAATATATTCAAATAATTTTTATGAACCTGTTAAAGTCAAGAACAAGGCTACTCTGATAGAATTGGGTGATGAACTAGGATTGATTGCTACATGTTTCTGTGACTATGAGCACAAGGAGGAGTTGGATGAAGGAGCATCGATCAACATCCAACCAAGACAAGCGGTCAACAGTGAAACAATTCAATAATCGGTTGACACCCACTATGCTGACCTGGGATACGATTTGACTGACCAAGAATATGACGAGGAATATAAGGCAGAAGAACTTATTGAGTACCGTGGTTTTGCAATGGAAGAAGCAGGTCTTATTTCCACATGCTTCTATGATTCCGAGCTGAAGAAAGAGCATGCAGGTATAGCATCGATAAACACACATCCTCAGTAGTCGATCGACGGTCTCAACATACAACAGTCAGTCAATTCCAAACATCAACCATCGACCGATACTCATGCTAAATATCAGAACACATAAGATAGTCCATAAGACATTGTCTACACCGGACATAAATACTCCGAGTTGGCATTAGAGCACACCAACCCAGATCACACAGACATTTACACAGAAGAAGTAGTTGAGAACGGTACATTTAAGTTTTGAGAATCTAGAGGCTTCACCCGGTTGAACGAAACCATATATCCACCATCAATCGACAAGATACATCCACAATCGATTGACGGTATCACTGAATATGGATACATAGCTTTTGAGAGAAACAATCGGAGAATATTTTATTGGGAGAAGCAAGATGAGTTTGGAGTTCAAAGACATGAGCACGGCAATGCACGAGCCATGGATGACAAAATCATTAACGTATCTAAGGGGGACATCAGAGAGATTCTCGAGCGAGACAACATGCATGAAAATACTCATCTATGTTTGCCAGAGTATACGGCGGACTTTGGCCATTGATCAATACTCATCCCACAAAACTTCGACAGAGGCTAGTAATAGAGGAGTTATTGGAAGAAGAGCTTGATGACATTTACCTTTCTCAAGACTTGGTAAGGAATGATATCTATTAGAAACTGGATGACATTTCAGAGCCCACATATGCTAGGATTAACATACTCACATGATGGATTCAAACACTACAGGAAAGGATGAATGCAATGAAGACTTCTCATATAAGGTTGGATAACCAGATACCTAGAGGAGAACAAGCTTTAAGGAGCTTCACCAATGCATGATTTCAGACGGACAGAGAATATGTGGATACCTGCTTTCCACGTTGGTTCGATGAACCACCTTCCTAATCCAAAAGTCCAAACGTCGAACTTACGACTATAACCAAGCACTGAGTGGGAGGCAACCCACTGTGTAGTAAGTTTTAATTTGTTTTTTTTTATTATTTAGTTATTAACTATGGTGTTTATTTAATTATTTTAGGTTTTCAAAGAAGAAGTAGAAATGTTTGAACACACCATCGGTCGACACTCATCACACACCATTGGTCGACACTCCTTACGGAGTTTGGTAACTTTGACTTTCTCTCTAACTTTTACTTATGAATTAAGTTTTTGCCTTAACCGAACCGGACGAGATAACACTAGGGACAATGTTATTTAAGCCTGTGGGAGATTGCTGATGCTTTAATTTATTGTGAGTTTTTATTTGTTATATATACTTAAGTTTTTTGAAAAGTTTTTATTGAGTCAAGAAGGGGATTATGATCAGAACTTATTTATTGACTAACGACACTACAACACCGCTCTTAGACCTGTTGATTGCAGATATTACTAGAGATTCCAAAGTGGATCATCATGCCATTAGATCGAAATTACTAAGAAAGTTTGAAGGAACCAAAGCTGATCTCCAACCTAATATTGACTATTTTGCTTGCTTTGGGGCTTGCCATACATCGGATCGGATTCCTTCTGCAAGTTTGTAAGGTACCAGTCTGTGTGTTTCTGATTCCCTTCACTCTCTCTCTTCAGCATCTAAAAAAAAGAGAAAGAAAAGATTGAGATCATTTCTTGGAAGATGCAGAGGGATAGGTAAATTACCATTTACCCAATTATTCTAATTCAGAAAGGGATGATCACACATTGTTGAAAGTGAGGGATAGCTACATTAACGATGACCCCACTATTCACCTACAACTTTGTTCTCAAAAAATCAAAAATAATATGGCAAGATAGACTGTATCAGCACCATTATCCGTTGAGTTTGAGATTTAAAAATATTCCGAGAGAAAAGAAGAAAGAAAGGGATCATGAAAGCCTTTACACCTATGTAGCAGATTTATCGATACTGGACGTGGGGTGTGTTTTTCTGTTTCAAGCAATAATACAAACAGCTGTCAAATTAACCCTTAATCCTATCACACAATACTTAGGGATCAAATCCACGGAGAAAAAAGGCACACAACATATTTCTTATTTCTAAAGGTTAAACTAGGTAACTATATATATTGGTAGCAAGTAATCAGTTCAAAGAAATATTCCTTATTAGAAGGCATAGATGCAATATGGAAATATGCTAATAATATGAATATGGAAATATGCTAATAATGAAAATATGGAAATACGCTAATAATGTAAATATGGAAATATGCTAGTAATGTAAATATGGAAATATGCTAATAATGCAAATATAGAAATATGCTAATAATGTAAATATGGAAATATGCTAGATCTAGGGTTTCAGGCAAGTGAATTATAGTAGATAGAAGGTAAAAGTATTTAATCATGGAACTCAAAATCTAATGTAAAAGACACCAGCTCTCGCATATGCGCCTAATCTATTGGCTAAGTCCAATGTCTCAGCTCTCGCTTGTTGCCATGGAATGACCATCGATCGATGGCAATGATCATGCGTCGATCGATGGTTTCTTGAATCAAGCGTTATGACCTAGTTCGATAAGTTCACTAGATTGGCTAAATCAGCTCTTGTTTGTTTCTAGCAACCTAGCTCAACATAATAGATTCCGGTAGTATACCATGTTCTCGCTTGCACCTAACTATCCTATTACCAGAGTTCTAGTTAGCTACTCTAGAACACAAGCAATAAGCACAATTCTATTAATAGATCTAATAATGACCTTGAAAATTCTATTGTTTGGCTAATCCATCAGTACCATTAATAAACCTTATACCTAGTTGACAATTACTCAGACATAATTAAGGTAAGAAGAATCTGAATAAAATGCATAGATAAAATAATGAAGTTTCAAAGAACACTTAGAATACACTAGCAAATGCTACACACTTAGATAACACTAACTAAAAGAAAACAAGCACAAGCACACGTAGCATGGTGCAATACATAAAGTATAAATAAAACCCTAATGGCTAGGTCAAAACTCGTCCAAGGGTTGTCTTGTAATCTTGTGTCATGTCTCTAACTTGGGCTTGAAATTCGGTTGTCTGCGAACTGGACATCGATCGATGGCAGATATGCAACATCGATCGATCTTGGTCATGTAACATCGGTCGACGCATACGTTGTATCATCGATCGATGGTAATCTCGTACTTCAATGATCAGCTACGGATTATTCCTCTCTAAATGCTCCAAAAGCTCCAAGTATCTTCATATATCTCCAAAATGTACCTAGACCTGTAAAGACCTCAAAACATAGCCTAGACACATATAACAAACCCTAAAAAAAGTCTATAACATGGTTTAAAAATGGTAATAAATATGCTATATCAACTCCCCCAGACTTAACCTTTTGTTTGTCCTCAAGAAAATAAGCCTGTGAAAGATGTTTTGAAAAGCGAAGACTCACATATTTTCTAAGTATAATTGTCACCTTGCTTTTTTGCAACTACATCCTATCAAGCCAATCACAAAAAAACTTTATATACCCTATCCTAGTATAGCAACCAAATTCATTCTACCAACAACTTAGAAAATACTAGTCTGACTCGCCCCTCTACTGATTTCATTTCTTTGCATAAAATAAAAGTGCATGCTTTACTTTGGGAGTATAGATCAAGGGACACATGGACTCTTACCTCTGCAAGTATCTGAACACACAAGCAGCCTTCTCTGATTCCTTTCCTCTGTCTCTTCTCACTTATTCTCAGTCAATGTCTCCCTTCTTTTTGAGGGTATCATTTTCTGTTTTTTTAATTGACTGAGATATTTGGATAGACTTCCATGAATCAAGCCTTAATGTTTTTTTCCAGCAGATCATGTTCATTTCTTTTTGACCTTTTTATCTCTTTCTAGGATCATATGTATCAAGCTTTAATAGTTGTAGCCACCAAATCATGTTCGACTCTTTTTTTAATCTGAAGGGGTGAGAGAAGGGAATCAGAAGCACACAGACTTTTACCTTTCAGACTTGCAGAAGAAATCCGATCCAATGTATACGAAATCCCAAAGCAAGCAAATAATGTCAGGATTAGTGTTGGAAATCAGCTTCGGTTCCTCCA
The DNA here is from genome assembly GCA_905132885.1 of Moricandia moricandioides. Classification (NCBI taxonomy): domain Eukaryota; kingdom Viridiplantae; phylum Streptophyta; class Magnoliopsida; order Brassicales; family Brassicaceae; genus Moricandia; species Moricandia moricandioides. The sequence continues at coordinate 125,034 of CAJHQQ010000590.1, forward strand.
AACTTTCTAAGCAAGTGTGATATAGTGGCAGGATGATTCACTTTGGCATCTCTAGTAATCTTTGCAAATAATCTTCTAAGAATGGTGCTTATAGCATGGTTAGTCAATAATAAATCTAGATCATAGTCTACTTCTTGACTCAATAAAACGTTTTTCAAAATAATTTATATAGATATAAATAACACTCAAAAACAATCAAATAACATTAACTAACCTCCCCTAGACTTATATTACATTGTCCCCAGTGTAATCCGCCCCAGATTGATTAAAAATAAATAAATCATAAGTAATTAGCTTAATTATAGAACTCGACACCTCCCTCTATAAGAGAACGTCGATCGATGGAGGGATATGGGTGTCGATCGATGCTAAACTAGAAAGTTCATATTTCTTATAAAAATTATAAAATAAAATACAATATCAGTAATTCCTCCTCCAGATTTAAACAACACTATCGTCAGTGTTATACAGTCTGAGATTGGGGAATAAATAAATCATAAGGACCAATTTTAACAAGGAAAAAAAATTGATACACCTGCTCGCTGATGGTGACCGTCGATCGACACAGTTAAGTGCCTATCGATCGATGCGTTGCTTACTCCGTCGATCGGCATTGATCAAGTGTCGGTCGATGCTCTGTGAAGATTGTCTTCCTGAGATTTTTTTTTTTGAATAATATGAAATAAATACATACGAAAGTTAGTAATAAATGAAGAATAAAAATTAATTAAAACATACTAAACTGTGGGTTACCTCCCACTCAGCGCTTGGTTAGAGTCGTAAGCTCGACATTGTGTATGCTCTGACTAGAAAAGAGGTTGATCAACACTTGGAAAACAAGTGGCTACATCTTCGTTGCTCTTCTCAAACCATGTACCAATGAAGTTTCTGATTGCCTCATCTCCACTGATTTTCTCGTTCTTGATGATCTCCTTAGTAACCTCCAGTGAATGCATTCTTCTTTGTAGATTTTCAATAATGCGCTGGAGCATTCTAAGTCTGGCAGCTGTAGTGTCTGACATTTCCTCTAGTTGTTGAGAAACATCTTCCTTCATAAGGTACTGAGAAAAAGCAATATCAGAGAACCTTTCTTCTAAGTAGCGTTCTGCTGCGAACTTCTCTCTGTCGAACTCAATATCGATCGATGGTAAGGTGTTTCCGTCGATCGATGTCACTCCATCTGGTCTACTCGCATGCTGTCTCTGAAAAGTATCCATGTCTCTTCCATAGTAAGCCATCGGTACTCGATCAGCTCTTTTTCTCTGTAGTTTTCATCATATTCGAGGTAGGCTGGGTTGTGATCTAATCAGCATGGTGGATGTGGATCGGTTCTGGGGTATGGGTGTCGATCAATGTTGAAGGGTGGGTATCGATTGATTGCTTATGTGCAAGACTATCGATCGATTCAAAGGGTTGGGTGTCGATCGATGCTCCATCTTCCGATTCCTCATTACACTCGTAATCCCATACACATGTGGCCACAAGCTCTGCATCATTACATAATTCGATCAGGGTAGCCTTGTTCTTGTTTTTAAAAGGTTCATAAAAGATATTTTTTTATCATTTAGAGATATATACAACTTTTTTAACTGCATGTCGCATATGACTCCCACATTAGCCATGAAAGCTCTCCCAAGTAGTAACGAAGAGTTCCAATCTATCCTGATGTCCATTGCATGAAAGTCTACTAGGACTAGGGTGTTGTTGATCTGTACTGGAACATATTTTACCATCCACTTTTGAGCAGTCCACAAAATTGAATGAATCGTTGGAGGGTTCCAGTCTTAGGTGCAGCTCATCTGCCATAGACTTTGGCATAATGCTCACTGAAGATCCAATGTCGCATAGTGCGTTAGGGTATTTGTTTCCTTTGATGAAGCATGGAATAACAAACTTCCTAGGATCACTTTCCTTTTTCAAACAGGTTCTCTGTTTCTTCTCTCTGAGGTGATTGAACATGGTTTATATGTCATCATCTATTTCCCTTGTTTCCCTGAAAAAAGCCACAATCTGTGAGTATATTAATCTTCATCAAAAGATATATCTAAATGAATTTAAAAACTCTTTTAGCAAAGCCATCCATCTCCTTTTCATTGGCTTCTCTGCGTAGATGTTTTGGGATCTTTTGCCTCCTCCTTGAGTGTCCCTCGTCTTCTCTATCAAGATCTTTAGATTCAGGCGTGTTTGTATTATGTTCTGAAATTGTTGTTTTTGGACGCACAAACAGACTTGCGTTGAGGTTGGGAAATCAGACTGGGTTTCCACGCTATCGATCGATGCCAGACATGGAGTGTCGATCGATTCCTTCGTCTCTATGTCGATCGAGATTGTGAGCATGGTGTCGATCAATGTTATTTGATTCTCATGAAGCTATCGATTATGTGGTTTTCACCGTCGATCGATGGTCGTTGTCTTGCATCGATCGACGCGGATGGGAATTGCTGAGTGATATAGAATTTTCCTCACGAAAGTGGCTGTCTCGGGGTTTCACTTCTTGCCAGAAATCCTCATTAATTAATGCATTGACGTGGTGCCCTTTCCCAGTCTCCATCTTCTCCTTAATCAGGCTCTCATGTCTCCTAATGGTCTCACTTGTTTGCATCACTTGTTTCTCCAACTTTTTCACATGGGTGCTGAGGTTTTCGAACTTGGTGTTGAGGTTGAGGTACATACCATCTATCTTTCCGTTGAAGTCCACAGTCATCTTCTGCTGTCCCTCTAAGACTCTATCAACATTACTTCAATCTTGTTTCCCTCAGTTTCTGGAGGAGGATTATGGTAGTAGGAAGATCCATATGTCTTGTCGTTGTTGAAGGGTTTTCGCTGTGAACTTTTATTAAAGTTACTCCTTTGCCAGCACCATAGGAATTCCTGCTGAAACCTGGATTTCATTGTCTCTTCAATCTTATCTTCTCTAGACTCTATCGCTTCTACCTCTGCAAAAGTAACCTGTTTTCTGAAAATTTTCTGGACACTATCCAGCTTTGCTTTTACATATTCAATCTGCTCCTTGCTTATTGTTGGAGTTGATTTCTTCCTCTCAAAATCGGTGTTCTTTGTACTGCTGCTAGATACCAGATTCTCAATCAATCTTGTAGCTTCTTCAGGGCTCCTAGTGCTGAAATTTCCTTCACTAGATGTGTCCAAAGCCATTTGATACTGCAGTCTAATACCTCTAAATAAAGTGCTAAGAAGTTGCACTTCGTTGAACCCATGATGTGGACAGTCTCTCTGGTATGACTTGAATCTGACCCATGAGTTTCTGAAAGACTCTGAAGGCTCTTGTGAAAAAGTAGAAATCTTGCTCCTCAGATCTTCTACTCTTGCGTCATCAAAGAAGTTACGCAAGAAAGCATTCTTAATGTCAATCCAGGATGTCAGAGATCCTGGTGGTAACTGCTTAAGCCAATATGAAGCTTCTCTAGCAAGTGAGTACTTGGACAGCTTACAGAAAAGATAGTCCTCAAGGACTCCATTGGCTTTAATAGCAATCACTAGATCCTCAAATCGCTCCAGATGATCCATAGGGTGTTCGTGTCGCAACCCATGGTAGGGTGCCTGCGCTACAAGTCCGAAGTAAGAGGGCTTGATCTCAAAATTGTTTCTCTGAAAAGCTGCAGGACGAATGGCGGATCTGTTGGCGTAGTACTAGTCTGGACAGTTGTAGTCAGCCAGCGTTCTTTGAGCACCTTGGGTGTTAGCTTCAGGTTGAACTATTGCAGCGTCTGCTTCTGTTTCAGGGATTATAGCCCCTTGATCGTCTATCCTTTGACCTGCTGCATTACGCAGATGACCATTGAGGTCATGCAAGTCTCCATTCTCATTTTGAACCACAATTATAGGCTCAACCATCTGAAATCGTCTGCTGTCGTCGAACGATGCGGATGAGATGCTGTCGATCGATGTTAAGTGAACAATATCGGTCGATGCTGGAGATCTGGTATCGGTCGATGGTTGAGTTTTGATGTCGGTCGATGGTTGAGTTCTGATTTCGGTGGATGTATCCGTATGATGTATCGGTCGATGATGAATGTATGCCGTCGATCGATGTGTGTCGTCTTTCTTTGGGATTGTGCGTTCGAGTTGTTGTGGGTCAGAGAACAGTAAGTCTTCTCCTTTTTTGCTCCTGGTACTCTTTTGCATGCACCTGAAAAACAAAGAAAAGAAAAATCAGTAACCTTGGAATAACAAACCTAGACTAAGTCCTAGAAAATAAATCTAATAGCGATCAATGTTCCCCGGCAGTGGCGCCAAATTTGACTTGGGGTGTGTTTTTATGTTTCAATAAGGTAATAATATCATAAACAAACAGCTGTCAAATTAACCCTTAATCCTAACACACAATACAATAACACTCTTGTCAAGAGAGATCGGGTGTAGTACTTAGGGATCGAATCCACATAGAACAAAGGCACACAATATATTTCTAGCTAGGTAACTAATATATTGATAGCAAGTAATCAGGTCAAGGAAATATTCTTTATTAGAAGGTATAGATGCAATATGGAAATATACAAATAATTTGAATATGGAAATATGCTAATAATGCAAATGTGGAAATATGGTAATAATGTAAATATGGAAATATGCTAGTAATGTAAATATGGAAATATGTTAATAATGCAAATATGGAAATATGCTAATAATGTAAATATGAAAATATGATAGATCTAGGGTTTTAGGGAAGTGGATATTAGTATTTAGAAGTTAAAGGTATTTAATCATGGAACTCGAAATCTAATGTCAAAGACACCAGCTCTCGCATGCGCGCCTAATCTATTGACCAAGTCCAATGTCTCAGCTCTTTCTTGTTGAAACGGAATGACCATTGATCGATGGCTATGATCCTGCGTCGATCGATGGTTTCTTGAATCAAGCGTTATGACCTAGTTCGATATGTTCACTTGATTGGTTAAATCAACTCTCGTTTGTTTCTAGCAACCTGTCTCAACATAATAGATTCCGGTAGTAGACCATGATCTCGCTTGCGCCTAACTATCCTATTATCAGGGTTCTAGTTAGCTACTCTATAGCACAAGCAATAAGCAAAATTCTATTAATAGATCTAATAATGATCTTGACAATTCTATTGTTTGGCTAATTCATCAATACCATTGATGCACCCTAAACCTAGTTGACAATTACTCAGACATAATTAAAGTACTAAGAATCTTTATAAAATTCATAGATAAAATAATGGAGTTTCAAAGAACACTTAGAATACACTAGAAAATGCTAACACACTTAGATAGCACTAACTAAAAGAAAACAAGCACAAGCACACTTAGCATGGTGCAATACATAAAGTATAAATAAAACCCTAAAGTCTAGGTCAAAAATCGTCCAAGGGTAGTCTTGTAATCTTGTGTCATGTGTCTAACTTGGGCTTGCTGCGAACTTGATATCGATCGATGGCAGATGTGCAACATCGATCGACCTTGGTCATGTAACATCGGTCGACGCCTACGTTGTATCGTCGATCGAGGGTAATCTCGTACTTCAATAATCAGCTACGGATTATTCCTCTCCAAATGCTCCAAAAACTCCAAGTATCTCCATATATCTCCAAAACGTATCTGGACCTGTAAAGACCTCAGAACATAGCCTAAACACACATAACATACCCTAAAAAGAGTCTATAACATGGTCTAAAACTGGTAATAAATAAGCTATATCAATACTCCCACGGTTAAGCATGCAGTTTATTTTTATGCAAAGAAATGAGATCAATAGAGGGGTGTGTCAAATTAATATATCTTGAGTTGCTGACAAAATGGATTTGGTTGCTATACTAGAATATGTCATATAGAGTTTCTCTTTGATTAACATTATTTGATGTGGTTGCGAGATAGTAGTACTTATACATTATGTGAGTCCCCGCTTTTCAAACCTCCTTCACAAGCTATCTTTGTTTTGCTTGAGGAAAAGCAAAAGACTAAGTCTGGGAGAGTTGATATACCTTGTTATTTACCATTTTTAGACCATCATTTAGATCCTATTTGGAGTCTATTATGTGTGTCTAGACTATTTTTAGAGTCTTTGTAGGTCCAGGTACGTTCTGGAGCATTATGGAGATTACAGAGCTTGACAAAGCATCCAGAAGAGATATCCAGAAGTTGTACACATTCAGCTAAGTACGAGTCGAAGTCAAGCATGACCTTCGACCGATGGAGCATCCTTGATGTCGATCGAAGGCCCGCTCGCAGAGTATTGGCCGACTTCAAACCCAAGTCAATACAAATTACGAGAATGCCCTTGGACAAGTTTTGACATGGTTTATATGGTTCTTCCATTATTTAAGAGACGACAAGAGAAGAAGTTTGAGAGGAGGCACTTTTACTTTACAGCTTTAGTTTTCTTGCATTAGTAGTTTTAGGAAGAAGATCTGAACTCATTCAGAGATTTGTCTTGGAACCCCATTGTTTATTTTATGCATTATATTATCCAGTTCATCATGTTTTCTTTGATTATGTTTGTGTAATTCACTTGTTAGATTTATGGTTATTAATGGTACTGGTGAATTAGCCCCAAAATATGATTGCTAGGATGAAGTAATATCAATCTTTGGAATTGTGTTTAATACTTGCGTTCTAGAGTAGCTAACTAGAAACCTTTACTTAGGACATTGACAACTATGAGAGTAGGTTCTGTGCCAGAATTGATTCCATTGCGCTAGGTTGTTAGATACATGCGAGAGCTGGTTTAATTAGCATACTGAACTAACTTCATGTCTGATCAGCGTCAATCAACATTAGGTCTTAGCTGTCGATCGACGGTACACTTCTCTGTCCGCATACGAAAGTTGGGACAAGAGGAGGTCGGAATAGTTAATATTATTGTTCTCGCATATTAATAATTCCCTGCATCATATCCATTACAATTCACTTGCTAGAAACCTTAGATCTATCGCTTTTCCATATTCGCATACAATTAGTATTTTAGATATTTTCCTATTCTTGATAGACTTACAATTAAAACCTATATTTATAGTTTGCCTAGGTTGGCCATTAGAATTATAATAAGTCTATTGTTAGCCCTCGCTCTCGGTGGATTCGATCCCTAAGTACTACAGTTTGACCTCTCTTGGCAAGAGTAGTTCGTAGGCTTAATTGATAGATTGCAAATTTAAGAACATAAACTTTAACACGCACGTTTTCTGTAGTCACCTTGTTAACTTTAGTGGTTTTTTTAATGGTTTTGATGGATTAGACACACAATAGAATTGCTAAGGTGATTATTAGATCTATCATAATTGTGCTTATTGTTTGTGTTCTAGAGTATCTAACTAGAACTCTGATCTTAGGATAATTGGCACTGCGAGAGTAGGATCGTTACCTGAACAAATCATGTTGAGATTAAATTACTAGGTAAAATTGAGAGAATGGTCTACTGATTCTAAGTGAACCAATCAAATTTTTTCGTTTAATGCTTGACTAAGAAAGTCATCGATCGATGTCGTTTGCATTGCATCGATTGGCGGTCATTTCGAATTTGCACACGAAAGTTGTAGACTCTGAGCTTAGCCATAGGATAGATATTACGTATGATATCTTTACTAATTGAATTCATGTTCTATGATTGAAAACCCCTTGGATTTTATCAATTATAGTTCATTACCTGTAAATCCTAGACCTAGTTCTTCTCCTTACTTGTTTACAAACCAACTATTTTCTTCTTACTTATTCTAATGTCTTATTAATTATCTATCTTAACTAAGTTGATTACCAAATCTATTATGTGCTCTCACTCTCTGTGGATTCGATCCCTAAGTACTACAACTGAACCTCTTATTTGAGACAGTAATCAGTGCTCTAGGGTAATTTGAGCACATATCATGCTACTCTGTGTATTTGAAATTGATTCTGTTTTTTTTACAGCACATGAGCTGGGGTGAATCACAACTGCACATTCTATGAGTACAAGATACGAGAATCTCCGGGAAAGATGGTTATCGCCGAGAAGGAATCCCTTCAGATTAAGATGCGTTGAAGGCATCATAAGCTAAGAACCATTAGTTGTCCACTCGTAACACTGCTCTAGAATCCAAGCTTAAGCAATTGGAGGTTGTCAAGAAGACCATAGATGAGAAGATCAAGGAGCTTAAAGGTTCAGACTCTGATCTTATTAATCTCATCGAAGGAATGAAACAGTCTGAGGAAGAGGCTAAGATCACGTCTAAATAGCGCAAGGCCGACCTCATAAACGATTTAGTAGACATATTTCAAGAGAAAGAGAAGCTCGAAAATAGTCTCGCGTTGGAGCAAAGGGTTCATGAGGAGGAGTGTAGCGCCCGCGTTACGTGGAGTGAGCTGGATCAGTCCAAAGAAGGGTCAACTAGACTGATCAGACGACCTTGTCAGGATCAGACATGTCCTCTAGGACAGTGCTGGTCACTTTAAGACAACATTGTTGGGTCCAAACATTGCGGTTAAACTTGTCGGACAAGACTGGTCGAATTTCAATCAAGGCAGTTTGACTTGTCATCCAAGATCAATTATTCTATTTATGAACTTATTGATATACGTTCTGGTAGGAACGGTTACTGAGCTAAACGTGTACTGATAAGCCAAGGAAAATGGCGGGAATAGTTATATGGCGGTTATCCAAAGCGGTTACTAAATAGTTCTGTAAACGGTTATAAAATAGTTATCCATAGTAGTTAGATAACTCTCTCACACAGTTATACTTGGACTGACGGAGGATGGGTACATGTTAGGGCAATAACTTTCCGGGCAATTTATGGGCGGTTAAGGCGAAGAAGTAACCGCCAAACTCCTTTTAAATCTGATTTTTTTGTTGGAAAAGGACATTTACTCCTTTCCAGACGAGTTCTGGATATAGAAAAACACTTAGACCAACCGAGTGAGAAGGAGGAAAAATCAGAGAGAGGGACAGTGATAACCGAGTAAAATTAGTCATATCCTGATTCGGCTATCAAAAATTCAAGCGATGGTCTCACTGGTGCACTGATTCGCGTCTGATTTTGTGGATAATCTCTCGTTCGCTCAGAAGAGGAAGGAATAGTCGTTTGTGAGGGGGGATAGCTATCTGTAAGTTCTGGTCGGATATGTGGCCTTTTCAGACTAAGCGATCAATCATACTGAAGGTCTGAGAAATCTACGGTTACAGTCGATGCTTCTTAACACACGGTGGGGAGAAATAGAACAAAAGTTCTGTAGAAAAAAAAGAGAAATCGAGAGTAAGAGAGACACCTTGGAGAAGGACTGATCGGATCCAGTCCGTTAGGACGCGAGTGAGTATTGGGTTGCTCTGATGGTTATGAGGGGGTTGTTACCCAAGTGTGTAGAGATCACAATGATACATGATGAAGAACCGAGTGATCGGCATCTTGGCTGATGATGAACGATCGGGATAAAGGAAATCTAGACTACATTGATTTATTTGGAAACTAGAGTCGTGTCTTGACAAAAGAAGAGCCGAAGCATATGATTTTGAGGAGAAACTGAACCTTTTTTGTTTATGATCAAAAGGTATCAACCGCGTGTCCTTGGAAACAGTGTTCTGATGGGTTCATTGGACGGATCTGGTTAATAAATGATGATCCAAGAGTTGATCGGTGGATAGTCAGGCGGGACAAGGAGGAAATCCGCACTGGTCAGATCGGTGTATACACAAAGGTAGTTAGATGCATGTTTTGTTCTATGGAGACGATCGAGAGTCTGGTTTGTTGGTCAGCAAGTACATATCAGACCGGTCTGATATAGTATGTGACTATATAGAACCGGTAAAGATCAAGCATGATTGAGACATGGTGATTGTAGTCTGCACAGTATGAGGACCTTGTGGAATGATAAATTGAAGAACTACTTCAAGTGAAATTCGACTAATCTTCTGGGTGTTAGCAGACCAAGATATGAGCTGAGGAGTCATGGTGCTGTCTGAACCAGAGTTGTTGATTGGTTAAAGGATACTGGATGGTCTGGTGGGCAGGATGGCTGAGTATAGGATATCTAGTGACTTGTTTGTCATGTGGGGATGATTGGTTGAGTGATTAAGTAACAAGAGGATTTGGTTAAGTGTTTGATTGGGGTAAGCTAGGCAAGGAAGCACGAAGATAGCAAGGATCGATCATACGGATGGATGAGCAATCAACCAAGCACCAAGATAATAAGGTAAATGTTTGAATATGCTTCAATTCGTATAGATTCACTAGGATGGTTGATTAGGCTTATCGAACATTGTGCACTAAACTGCATCTCGTTGGGGAATATTAGATAAAAATCCTAAGTATCAGGAAAAATATGTAAATGACCTTGTTTGGTCGAATATGGCAACCTAGGGACGTACCGACGGTAAGGAAAACCAAGTCGAAACCAATAAAGGAGCTCCAGAATCTTATTGTATTGAAGCTGAAGGAGACCCGGAGGGCGCAGAAGAGGCCTCGATGAGTGGTGGTATCAAATATAAGTTGCGTTTCGACAATATAACACAAGTTTTATTTGATTCCAAGTTCGTTCAGTAGAACGCCTTGTTGATGTCCCATGCAATTGCTCAAACTGGTCTGATCGATGAACTATCTACAAGGGCAATTCGGGCCTCAGGGAAGAGCAGAACATATGGGTGCATGCCCATAAGGATTTCTAGGCTGACATCAATAAGGTGGATATCGTTCGATTGGATCAGGAGAATGATCTGAGGGTGTCCCCCGTTTATGATTGCTTTAGCTGCAACATTCTCCCGTTGGCACGGAATTTGGAGTTGGGGCCTACTCGTGATGGAGAGGTCTGGAATAGGTTTGGTCATATACGGAATCATGGCTGGTTGATTAGAGCCGAGTCGAAGCTCGTCTTGTTGAAAAGGAGATGACTGGTGCGACAGTTGATGCGGAGCCTTTAGTGATAAATCAGATTTACTGACACCTCTTTCTCCGCTGATATACCATGGATTTTACCTATGATATATATAGTCTTTTTAGAGTCTTTTATATGCATTTGGTACTTTTTTAGAGTATTTACAAGTCCAGGTAGTCATTGGAAGCAATTGGAGCTTTTGGACTATTTTGGAGCATTTAGGATGCTCAGCTGAAAATCAGAGTAGGATCCAGATTTATGAAGGGACCATCGATCGACGTCATACACTATGCGTCAATCGACAACAAGATTGGTGAAGACTTCAGATATTACAAGTTTTACCCATAAGTTTCATTATTTGCAAGACAAGTCCCTAGATGAAATTTAAACTATTTATTAGGGTTTTCTATCTTAGTTTTAACCTAAGCCTAGGAGACCTAAGGAAATTTGTCTTCTAAGTTACGCAAGAGTTTTGGAATTAAGATTTGGAACACCACCATGTGACCATCGATTGATACTCAATTAAGATGCGCGAGAGCGATCTCCTAAACCCTAAGGTTTAAGTTCAAAACGATGCTTAATAAAACCCTCATAATCTATTAATATGTAATATCTAATCTTACTTAAGAATTTTCCCTAAGTCTAATCTCTTAATCTGATCATCACAAACCAAATCAATCTTGGAATCGCTTTTATTGTTATTATTATAATTCATCTAAATTTAATTCGAAAACAATAAGTCTATTGTGCAATCCTAGAGTCTCTGTGGATTTGATCCCTAAGTACTACAATGAACCTCTTATTTGAGAGAGTAAAGTGAAAAATAGGGTTAATTTAAGTGAAATAAATCACCACATCAAATTTGGCGCTGTTGTCGGGGACTCTTTCTTATTGCCATTAGATTTCGTTTAGAATATTGTCTAGATTTTTATTTTACAGTTTGTTAAATTATATTTTCCCTGATCCTTGTGACACAAGTACTTAAAGGAGAGGATATGAATTCAAGACAAAAACCATCGATCGACGGAGCTCTTCTGGAGTCGATCAACGTTAGTCCACTACTGTTGGGCGACACCCTTCCATCGCCATCGATCGATACAGATCATCCGAAAGTAGGTAAGTATGCCTTTACTTATTCTGATAATAAGAAAGTACTCTTGATAGAACCAATGAACAATCAAAGCAACAAAGCAAGCCAAATAATTAATTATCAGGGAGCTGAAATCCCCAATCAAATCACTAAATCTCCAAAGAATGAGATAAAGCATGAATTGCCAATGCTCGAATACCTGAACCTATTTCATTAGGTCTGCAATTCGATTATCTGATAACCATACAGGAGGCTCTGAGCTTGATATCGACTTCCTAATTATGGCGCAAAAACCAGTTTAGTGGTTTTCCTACCAAAAACTCGAATGATCACATCGAGATGCTAGAAGACATGGTGAACGACGATTTCAAATGCTGCAAACTCTTCCCCTTTTCCCTTGAAGGTGACGCCAGGAGGTGTCTAAACCAGCTACCACTAGGATCCCTGACCTGCAAGAATAGAAATATCCACTTTCATTCAAGGTAGCCACAAATATTTTAAAAACTCTTGGACGAGGTTCAAGAGTTACCAACTTTCATTCCCGCACCATGGATTCTCAGAACCCCACCTCATCAACATTTTCTATAGAGGACTAAATCTAGACTATCAAATCATCCTTGATACAGCCAGCGAGGGAAAATTTGGCACTCGAAGCCCTGCAAGCTAGAAGGCAGATAGATAACATATCTTTAGGTAAAGCCTTCGAAAAAAGAGACAACCAAAGGAGGAAAACACTAATGTTCACGGAGGAGAAGCACTCGATCAGAGTTAGAAAAACTCTGGCAGCAATTGCGACCCTTCTGTACGGACATGGCTTGTCTCAACATTATGGTGAGGACGATGTCGTTTCTTCCAACTTCGAAAAACGTGTTGGAATCTCTGATGTGATGAACCTGAACGATCAACGATTTTGGAAAATCGTTGGCAATTTCGCAAGCAGCTACAATAATATTGTAATAGACACGAAAGAAATTCAAAGTCGAGAATGAATCAAGTCTTCACATGAACCGTATAATAGCCGCCAACATCAATGAGAAAATCAGATCTCATATACTCAAAAATGACAGAAAATTTTAAAATTCTGAGCGAACACGTTAAAAGAATCGACAACCAAGTGGCAAGTAACGCTATGTCCATTAGGAGAGAGGACAGATTCTTACCCGGTAAGACAGACTCTAACCCCAGGAGACATTGCAATGTCGTAGCTTTATGAAGTGGTAGACAACTCACCCCTGGCATTAAAGAAAATGTCACCATTGATGAATTCGAGAAAATCAAAACAAATGAAAACGAAAAATCGCATCCCATCCCACTTGAAACATAAGAGAAAAATCCTGATAACCTTCCTGAAATTGACATATTAGACCAAAATAATAACCTTGAGAAATTTATTGTTGGGCCTAAGGGAAAGAACACAGACGTAGGAAACATCGATCGACACCCTTTACCGGATATCGATCGACACTCCGAATCTAAAATCGATCGACGCTCTGAACCAAAACGAACCGAACCGGTTAGGACGAGGGTCTACCAAGCGAAACACCCTTTCCTCCAAAAATCGCTAAGCAGAAGAAGAAGCAGCTGCAAAAATCAATATGCAAGAAAGCGTTTGAAAAAAGTAAAAATCGAGATGCCACTAAGAGATGCCATTCAAATATTGTCTGCCATTAAGCAGTACGTGAAGGATGCGGAATCACGAGGAGTCCATGAATCCGAACACTGCGTGATGATGGTATCCGCGTACGTGAGTGAAATTATTCACGGAAAAACTCCAGTTAAACTCCATGATCCTGGTAGTTTCATTTTGGACTGCACTATTAGCAATGAGAGATTTCAAAGATCCTATTGCGATTTAGGCTCTAGTGTAAACCTGATGCCTTATTCGGTTGCAGTCGATCTTGGCTAACACAATTCCAACCTACCAGGGTCACTCTCGTTTTAGCTGACAGATCCTCTAGAATTTCGGAAGGTGTAATTGAGGACGTGCCCGTACGCATTCATAACTGTGATATACCTTCAGATTTCATAGTGCTTAATTATGAGCGAGAACCTCGAAATCCGATTATCTTAGGAAAACCTTTCCTGGCCACTGCCGGGGCAATCATTGATGTCAAAGAAGGACGTATATTCCTCAACATCGGGAAGATACCGATTGTATTTAACATGGAAAAGATAATAAAACAACTTTTGATTGACGGTCAAACCTATCATATCGATTACCTTTCCGACCTAGCAGAAGAATCATTCATAGATATGTGCTCAAACGAACCTCTAGAGAAAGAAATTACACCTCCTGAAGGTGAAATCTCTGCGTTAGAATATCGCACTGGGGACTATATAAGGTTAATGATCACCCCCCCCCCCCCCCCCCCGGCCGTCGATCGACACCCTACTGTCACCGTCGATCGACAGCGTCCTGTGACAAACGACTGGAAACTAGAGTAGCGGAGAGCAAGAGCTGTTGCTGAATAAACTTCAAAAGCACTTTACTGCGCTCCTATGCAAAGAAGTGAAATTCGATTTTACACCTGAATGTCTCGACGCCTTTAAAGAAATTAAATCCGAGCTCATATCCGCCCCTGTTTTCCATAGCGATTTCGTTGTAGGCGCGGTACTTGGGAAAAGAAGATAAAAAAGTTGCATGCCATATATTACGCCAGAAGAACTCTAGACGATGCGCAACACAATTATGCGATAACGGAAAAAGAGTTATTAACTGTATTCTTCGCCTTCGAAAAATTTTGTTCCTATCTAGTCGGTTCAAAGGTAGTAGTTCACACCGAACACGCATCATTGAAATACTTAATGAACAAAAAGGACGCTAAGCCGAGACTTTTACGATCGATTCTACTTCTCCAAGAATTCGACATAGAAGTCAAAGATAAGAAAGGGTTAGAAAATGGAGTTGCAGATCACTTGTCATGAATAAGGATAGATGACGACATTCATATAGATGATTTCTTACCCACATAAAATGTCTACTTAGCAGAATCGACTTTCGTCGGTAGAGTTAGTTTGGCGCATGAGTGGAATTGATCGACACCATACTAAACCCATCAAACGACTGCAGCCATAAAGCGTTGATCAATGTTTTCCATCCATCGTCGATCGGTAATACACTCGAGAAGGACGATGAAATAATCATTCCGATAAATATCAATGTCAGTTGTAACCCTTCAATCCCAAATAATGATTCTCCCGCAGGTAGAAGTTTGAGTCAGGGGGGGGGGGGGTGTGCATTGAACACCACTGATAGACCTTGGTATGCAGATATAGTAAACTACCTTGCGGCCAAAGTAGAACCTGAACTCTTCAAAGGATATCATAAGAAGAAATTTTTGAGAGAAATCCGGAGATATCACTGGGATGAACCTTATATTTATAAACATTGTTCTGACGGTATATACAGAAGATGTGTTTCCGAAAGCGAAACTCTATAGATCTTATATCTTTGTCACGGATCCGATTACGCCGGACATTTCACTAGTTTTAAGACAATGTCAAAAATCCTACAAGCAGGCTTTTTGTGGCCAACTATGTTTCATGGTGCTCAATCTTACATAGCAAAATGCGACCCGTGCCAAAGGAGAGGAAAAATCAGCAAGAGAAACGAAATGGAACAAAATTTCATACTCAAAGTTGAAGTGTTTGATTGCTGGGGCATCGATTTCATGGGCCCTTTCCCTTCTTTGCATGGAAATAAATACATATTGGTCGATGTAGACTATGTCTCTAAATGGGTTGAAGCGATAGCAACCTCAAAAAATGATGTTGCCATAGTCGTTAAACTCTTTAAGATTATTATCTTTTCCTTATTTGGAGTTCCGTGAATCGTAATAACCGATGGCGGTATCCACTTCATTAACAAAGTGTTAGAAAAACTACTCAAGAAACATGGAGTTCACCTTCGAGTAGCTACGCCCTATCATCCTCAGACCAGCGGAAAAATAGAAGTATCCATCCGTCAGATCAAAGAAATCCTAGAAAAGACGGTAGGATCACCCCGTAAAGATTGGTCTTTGAAGTTAGATGATGAACTTTGGGTATATCGAACAGCGTTTAAAACACAATTAGGAACTACCCCATCACCTAATATATGCAACAGCCTGTCATCTCCCTTTAGAACAAGCGCATAACGCCGAATGGGCCATAAAAATAAACTTTGATGCTAAGCCCGCGGCAGAAAATATATTAATTCAATTAAACGAGCTCGACGAAATCAGATATCGCGTCTACGAGAACTCAAAATTGTACAAGGAGAGAACGAAAGCCTATCAAAAAATTATCTCTCAGCATTTCGAACCGAATGATCAAGTAGTCCTGTACAACTCTCGGTTAACTCTATTTCCTGGAAAAATTCATTCTCGTTGGTCTGGACCCTTCACCATTAAAGAAGTTATGCCTTATGGGACAATTTTCCTATTTAATCCAAAAGGAGATGATTTCATGGTGAATGGGCAGCGAGTGAAACATTACTTAGCTAGAGCTGAAATTCCGCATACTCAGACCATGCGTCTAGAGGTGTCTAACCCCGAATAATAAGCCCATTTTTTGTCAAGCTAACAGCTTTAAGCAAGCGCTGGGTGAGAGGCAATCCACTACTAATACTAATATATATATATATATATATATATATATATATATATGATTAATAACATAAAATAAAAAGAAGAAAATAGCAATAACTAACTAATTAATAATTAATTCATACACTACAGGAAATAAGGGTTTGAATAGCACCGCTAAAGCGCTATCACATGTTACCATAGCGTTTTAGAAAGCGCTCCAATATCGCCCGCAATAATAGATCTCGTACATTGCATAGCGGTTTTTCTATGTGCTATTGATATTTAATTATTAATAGCAATTCGCATTATGCAATTGTAATTTTTTATTATAGCGTCGCGAAAATGATATTATAACTTTTTAACTATAGCTTTTGTTTAATTTACTATAGCAATTTGTAATTACTATTGTCGTCTTCTATCAATAGTAATCTTTAAATATTTCATTGTATTTTTTATATGTAATTGTTTCATTTTGTTTATAACAAATTTTATTTAATATTTTGATTTTTAAAATAATACAGAATCAAAAAAAGTCAAATAAAATTTGATTCTAATTAAATTTCAAAGAAAATTAAAATATTCCAAAAAAAATATACTCAATTCTCACAAATTTTCCATGCAAACAAAATCAATCAACAACTATAATTCCATCACAATCATCCCTAATACAAAAACTTTCATCATCACACAATTGCGCTGCATCATCAAATTCATGTGCGGGTAATGGTGCTCCGACAACGTCCTCCTCTATCTCGAGTTCATGATATCCTCTCGGTGGTGCTCTCATAACAACATACCAAGGCGATTCTTCATCTTCTCTAGAGTAAAATTCCTGTTTTGCTTGTGATGGTAGAATGAGCAAGTTTTGCTGAAGCAACTTGGGGAAGATGCTTAATCCTGCTGCATGATAGAATCTCCCATGGGGCCTCGGGAATCTGTAGAGAGAAAAACAGAGATTAAACATCAGCAAAATCTCCAACTTCAAATCACAATCTCAGTTCAACTTCAATCGGAAAAATTAATAATTGAATTAAAATGAAAAAGAAAACCCTTTTGCAAAACCAAACACTGAACAGAGGTTCCTAAAGACAGCGATCAAGTTCATAGTAAAGAAACTAACTTTATCTTCGAACAACCTGAATAATCAAGTTATTAGGATGAATACACAGAAACCCCACCAATTACTATCGAGTTTGACACAAACCAGAAAAAAAAAAATCAAGCAAAGAACAAAACACAGAGAGAATGATAACGCTGCTACAGAGTCAGTAGATATAAGCACAACTCTGAGAAGAAGAAAGTCTCAGTTTTGACCAGGTGATTGTGGTCGAGTGGTAAGGAGACGGGACTGGGACGCCAACACGTTTCAGGTTCGATCCACCTGCTGTGCGAAACTAAGTCACAATTATCCTGGTCACCTTACACGGATATGGGCCCATGCTTTAGGGCCCATTTGAATACCCGGAGAGAGGGTCTATCCGTGGGCTGCACCTCCCCTTGGGGATTAGTCTGGGCCTCTCCATGGGCCTGGGATACCCCCAGGTTAATCAAAAAAAAAAAAAAAAAAAAAAAAGAAAGTCTCAGTTTTTACTCTCACAATACCTTCAAAGGATGCTCTTGGCATTCCAGTCAGAGACTGCAACATTCGTGTGAGTCTAGATGGAGCGAGTTCGAGACATCTCCTCTGCACAACACCAGCTCTTCCTCACGACTCACGACCACCACCTTTACAAGGAACAAAAAATTAAAGATACAAACTATAACTTCAAATCAAACCACATAAAGCATAAAACTTTACTGTAACAAGAACCCAAAAAACACAGAGAGAATGAGAGGGGTAGCTTGAGAGACAGAGAAGTGATCAGTGGTGGTTATGATGAGCGTGACGGTGGTGGTGGCGACTTCGGTGAAGACGGATCTGAGAAGCGATGGTGGTAGTGACGAGCATCGCGGTTTCGTCGACGGTTGAAAGAGACTGATTAGACTGAACCAGAGGGAGCTGGCCGATCGATTGCGTTGTTGGTTTGATTGGAACCTTTTGGCTTGTACGGCGGAGGAAGAGGAAGAGGAGGAGAAGGAGCCGAGGTTTGCTATGGCGTCGATTTCTTTACCCATCGCCTCTCTCTCTCTCTCTCTCTCTCTCTCTCTCTCTCTCTCTCTCTCTCTCTCTCTCTCTCTCTCTCTCTCAGAAAATAATTGAAAAAGAGGGAGACAAATCTCAAGAGTTGATTGAGTATCATCTAACGGTCAACAAGGTGATCCGAGTCCAACCAATAGAAAACAAAGGTGAAGATAGATAGGAGATTGATTTTAGATCTTTGATTGAAAAATCAATCAATGGCTCAGAAAAAAAAGTAAATATTATCTTCTTTTTTCTTTATGATTGTTGTAAAATTATTTAAACTTTAAATAATTTGATATCATAATTTAAAACTTTTAATCTGTATTTTATCTGTATTTTTATTTAAATTTTAAAATTGTGTGATTGACTAAAATATTAAAAATTTAGATTTAATGTTTTATGATATAGATCAATATGAAGTATGTGGTTAGGAGTTTTGGGATTGAAGTTATATTATGAATATACTCATTTATTTAAATTTTATAGTTTGTTTACTTTCATCATTTAGTATAAAATAAGTGTTATAAATGTAAAATGATATAATATATTTACTTCTTGTATAGAGTTTGGAATGATATAGGGTTTGGAGTTATAAGTAGGGTTAGGGGTATATGTAGGGTTTGTATTATAATGTTTAAAGTTGAAGATTTATGTATGATATTTGAGTGTTTGGATTAAAATGTTTAAAGTAGAAGATTTATGAATAAAATAAAATTCAAGATATAGGGCTTGAGATATGTAGTTAAGGTTTAGGGTATGTTTAGGGTTTAGAACTTAAGGTAATTTATTTTTTGTTTTTTCTAATTTATTATCAGTGTTGTATTTTATTTTTATCATATTAAAGTAAAAAAATTAATTATTTATTTATTTATTTATTTATTTATTAGTGCTTTTAAAATCTTTAATAAATATAATTCCCTCTAATAAAACACAAGTAAATAATTAATAAATATAATTTGGATGTGATACAGATATTTGATAAACATAATCTTTATTTTATTATGAAATTTCAAATTTATTGAACAATCATAAACGAATGTTCTTTACAAATCAATTTTTTTTAAAAATTATTGTTTGAGGTTTAGAATTTAGATTTATGATTAGATTTTGGATGTGGTTTGAAGTTAAATTTTGAGTTTATGGTTTAAAATTTGATATAAGGTTTAGAATTAAGTTTTGGAGTTTAGGATATACACCTCTAAAATATTATATATAAAATATTTTTTTATCAAAACTCAAATTATCATTTTTATCCTTTTAGGGTATGTTTAGGGTTTAGATTTTTTTTTTGAGAAAAAATATTATTTTTGTTTAGGGTATGTTTAGGGTTTAGATTTTGAGGTAAAAAATACTATTTTTTTCTAATTTGTTATTAGTACTAGATTTTCTTTTTATCATATAACATTCCCATACATTATCATAACCATCTCTCCAAGTTTCTAAATAGGTACAAAACATATTGAATTTTTAGCTATAAAGACAAGAACTTTTCAGTTTTAAGAATCAAAAGGATCAATCTCCGGATCATCCTTTCTTCTTGTTCTTGTGTGGACCCATTACCAGTGAATCACCTAAACGATCCCAGAACATTGACACAAGCCTCTAGAGATAACGCAGCAGGCCACTCGGTAACAAACACAATCACCTTGGAAGCTCTAGATGCCATTTCTATGTGCTGCATCACGTAACCTCTTCTCCATTCCTAAAAACATGTTTAGAACAGAATAAACATAAATAAACCTTAGAACTACTCAAATCAAACTTCAAAAGTAGAAATAAAAACTCTAAAACTACTTGAATATGAAAGAAACAAGAATATATGGAGATGTGTAACTCCCTCTACGTGAGAAGTTTCATAATCGGTTAGTGCATCAGGAAACAGAGTATTGTAGCTCCATCAAAAGTGGACAACAAGGACAGTCTTTCTTGAAACAGAGGTTCCCATAAGATATCAGAACTACATAGCTCGCTCTGCTGCTTCCACTGGTGCTCTGTTTATTTTCTGTAACTCGTGAGATAACATTGATCTTGCTTCGAGTAACACAAGAATCACATCAGCTAAACTTTACATCCCATGAAACCTAAGATGCTACTAGTTACTTGAGGAGTGGAGAGAAGCAAGGCACCATGTTGACTGAGTTTAGATCCCAGCGATCAGATCCTCGTCCTCGTCCTCCTCCGCCGCATGATCTGGACTCTGATGATTTCTCTCCCCTGGAGATCCGGAGATGGAGACGGTTGCGAGAGGAACGAAGCTACACTCCAGAATTGGCTTCTCAAGGTCTTGGTAAGCTCCAAGATGTCTTCCTTAACTCCTCGAGGAGACAGTGACTCCGACACCGATTGATTCTGAGCGGACTCATCATCACCAGCCGTGGCTTCTCGACATCGTCGTCATCCTCGTCGAGCTTGAGTGAGTTCGCGACAGATCTAGCTAACCAAGCAATATCTGAATCTCTTCAGTATCTCTCTCACACACAAGTTGCGATCGTGATCTTTTTACAACAGCTCGTTGATGAAAGAGGTTCGTCTCGGTGATGAAAGAGGGGCTTCCTTTGCCGGTGAGGTTTATAGGAAGAGGCTTTACGGGTCATTGGAAACAGCCGGAGGAATTCACCGGAGATTAGATGTGTACGACGCGGTAGGAGCTGTCAATGCTGTTTCGAAGAGGAATGGAGCTAGGAGCGTAGAGAAAGCTAGAAAGGAGATGCTACAGATCTGAGAAGCGTTGAGAAGCATTTTGGTCCATTAGATCATTTGTAATCAATGGTTAATATTAATCATTAGGGTTATCCATATGATTTTTTTCTTAACCAAATGAAATTTAAGAAAGAAGAAATAGAAAAATAAATAAAATAATTGTAACTCTTCATTGTTTATTTGTTATATCGATTTTAGAAAATTTAAATGTTATGGATATATATAGATTTTTGAGACAAATTTTTAAGTTTTAAGTTTAATTTGTTATTGAACTTGCTTTTTTTTAAAAAATATTGAATTTGAACTTAAACTTAAGATTTGAATCAAAAATAAGAAAATATATAAGTTTAGGGCTGAAATTAAAATAAAAAAAATATTTAAGTTTTAGGGATGGTTGAGAAATAAAATAGAGTAAGAGGGAAACTAAAATGAGGGTAAGAGGGAAAATTAATTATTTTTCCGCCTTAGTTATGCATAACGTTTCAAAATCGATAATGTTATGTATACTACATTTCTAATAATTGTGTGAAGAATTGAAATTGGACCAACCAAACATAGCGTTTGCATTTTAAAAAACATTATCTAAATTTAAGGGGTATGTCAACCATAGCACCAAAGCAAAAAACGCTATCATCTACTGCTATCAAAACCCATATTTCCTGTAATGATACATTTATGCATTTACAAACTTCTTAAGTGAATATAGAGTTACTGAGCAGACCATCGATCGACCCCCTTATAGGATCGTCGATCGAAGGTCGTGTGTCGAGTAGGTTAACTTGACACGAACACGATTCATAAAAAACTTTTCTCCAAAACTACCAAAAGCACACACGAGTTCATCACTTGATTTCTCTTCCGATTTTTGGCCGATTTTGCTCGTTTTTAGTCTAGATCACTCGATTTTCGCCCCTTCTACTTGTTTAGTTCATTCAATCACTCAATTTTCAAGGTATGTTTTCTAAATCTCTTATTTTAAGAAACTTTTAGGGTTTGAAGAAAAAAATCGAATATTTTTTTGGTTTAACTCGGAATTTAGGATGATTTAGGGTGATGGAGTACTAGATTAGGAGTTATGTACTATCTTTGAACATGATTTGCACGATTTGAGTTCCTTATTTTTTATTTCGTAATGCTTGATCCGCGATCAACTGTCGATCGATGTCCATGAGTCACCATCGATCGGTGGCCACAAGACTCTGTCGCTCGTTGCCTATACGGCACCATCGATCGATGGTAGCTCTCTCTGTCCCGATACCAGTATTGATTCTTTGTTTTATTTCAATATGCAGATGGATGAGAGGTGCACAAATTAACGATACAAGACCTGTAGCTCCAGTGCTCCACCTCGGGGTCCCCCATGCTGAGACCCTTGGCCCAAAGAGGAGGAGGCTTTACTTGTGAAATTCGAGGATTATCCCAACCCTCGAAAAGCGGTGGCCTCGAGGGAGTGCACACATCGTCCCGTGAGCGAAGAGTGGGATGATTCTGACAGCCTCTACTACAACGCTTGGCAAAGCGTTACCATCGAGCCCACCAAGTTCGCAGATAAGCAAACTCTGAAGAAGTTGGGGCTCTACACGGATTTTAGATAGATGATGCAGGAGCTTGGACTGGGCACCATGGCTACTAAGCCATATCCTCTGTATCCTGACCTGATCTCATAGTGAATAGCTACGGCTAAGGTGCTCTACAAGATCCCCACGGTGAAGGTGGCGCATGAGGCCACCCTGACTTTTCTCCTCAAAGGCATCCGGTACTGGATTCCCATCCTGCATCTCTGTGAGATTTAGGGTTTCGACATCAGTACCAGCGCCTGTTCAGTTGCTTCTTTCCCTGGTCTGACTATATTCTGGGGCCATGTTGGGACATGCCATTTTGACTCATGCTCAGCCACTCAGACGGACGTCCGTCACCCTACTTTGTGCTATTTCCTGAAGGTCCTTGCCAACACATGTTGTGCAAGATGGAACCCAACAAGGTTAAAGTTCAGGAGCTGAAATTGTTGTACTATTCCGTCAGGGAATTATTTGGGCTCGACGACGAGGTCTTTCCTCCACCTAGGAGCGATCAGTAGGTGAACTTGGGGGGCCATATTTGTTGAGCACTTGGCGACCTTGAAGAAAAAACCCTTCAAGGGTTCTGGCTCGAAGAGGGAGACGATTGGGAGCCTCTTGACACCTATCTTCAGCTTTCTTGGAATTAGCTTAGAGGGAGTCTCGGTGGAGAGAGAGTTACGCTTCATGGATGAGGGTCACTTGACGAGGACCCAATGACTGAAAGAGGGCCGCTACTTGTCATTTGTGGATGACTAGGGGCTTCAGATGATAGAGCTTCCAGTGCGCGAGGTGACGGACTTCTCTGACAATCTACAGCGCATCGCATTCCACCCAGCTGAGTGCCACCTCTACTGGGCA
The DNA here is from genome assembly GCA_905132885.1 of Moricandia moricandioides. Taxonomy (NCBI): domain Eukaryota; kingdom Viridiplantae; phylum Streptophyta; class Magnoliopsida; order Brassicales; family Brassicaceae; genus Moricandia; species Moricandia moricandioides. The sequence continues at coordinate 148,742 of CAJHQQ010000590.1, forward strand.
CCCCTCAGAGTACGACAAAGAGGAGGCCTCAGACCAGCACACCCGGTCACAGCAGCCATAGCAGACGACCCGGAACAGCCACCTCCACCACTCCCAGCCTTCCCTCAGATCCCAGAGATCCCCATGCACGACCATGGTGTTTTCCAGCGAGTCGTGGTGGACGCACTTCGAGCGTTATGGGGAAGGGTGGAAACGATGTCTCGATGCCATTGTTTTAGCCGTCCCAGGACCAAAGCCAGATCGCCACTGGGAGAAGCACCACAGCACCAGCAGCTTGACACATATACCTCAGGCGAGGAGTAGTCCCTTCGATACTCCTTCGTCTTTTATTTCATTTAACTTTCAGACTTATACTCATATTTATTTTTCTTGTTGCATTTGGATTTAGACTATCTATTTATTGTTGTTTGGATGTTTTTAACGTGTGTTTGAGTGTCTAACATAGAATAACCCAAAGAGAGATGATCAGAATTGAGAGTAGCCACACACGATTCAGTCTGTCATCCTAAGAATCGATCGACGCTTCCTTGTTGGTGTTGATCATTGACGAAGTAACATAGCATAACGATTTTTTAACATTATTTATATTACTACTTATTTCAGTATTTATTCTATTTTTGAAGGTTTACATGATAGTTCGAATACACCATCGATCGATACCACCCATACACCACCGATCGACAGTGATAGTTTACAATCGGTCGACACTCGCCTCTAGCCATCAATCGATACTCCTAACAGAGTTGGTACATTCTATCTCTAACATTGTTTCCTTATGATTTAAGTTCTCCTAACCAATCCGGGAAAGTTTACACTAGGGACAGTGTAATTTAAGTCTAGGGAGGTTCGCTAATGCTATTTATTTTTTTTCCGAATTTTATCTCTATAATTATATAAGTTTTTCAAACAGTTTTTATTGAGTCAAGAAGGAGACAATGATCAAAATTTATTATTGACTAACCACACTTTTACCATTCTTAGAAGGTTGTTTGCAGAGATTACTAGAGATACAAAGTTGATCATCCTGCCACTATATCAAACTTTCTTAGAAAGTTTGAAGGAACCGAAGTGGATTTCCAACACTAATCCTGACATTATCTGCTTACTTTGGGATTTGGTATACACTAGATCGGATTCCTTCTGCAAGTCTGGAAGGTAAAAGTCTGTGTGTTTCTGATTCCCCTCTCTCTCCACTTCAGATTCAAAAAGGAGTCGAACAAGATTTGGTGGCTACAACCATTAAAGCTTGATTAATATGATTCTAGAAAGAGATAAAGGTCAAAAAGAAGTGAACAGGATCTGGGGGCAAAAAACATTAGCGCTTGACTCATGGAAACCTGTCCAAATATCTCAGTCAATTAAAAATATAAAATGATACCCTAAAAAGAAGGGACACATTGACTAAGGAGAAGTGAGAAGAAAGAGAGGAAATGAATCAGAGAAGACTATCTGTGTGTTAAGATACTTGCAGAGGTAAAAGTCCATATATCCTTTGATCGTTACTGCCAAGGTAAAGCATGCACTTTTATTTTTTGCAAAGAAATGAAATCAGTTAAGGGGCGAGTCAGACTAGTATTCACTAAGTTGTTGGTAGAATGAATTTGGTTGTTATACTAGAATAAGGTATATAAAGTTTCTTTGTAATTGACTTGATAGGATGTGGATGCAACAAAGTAGAGTGATAGTTATACTTAGACATTATGTGAGTCTCTGCTTTTCAAAACTTCTTACACTGGCTTTGTTTGCTTGAGGACAAGCAAAATGTTAAGTCTGGGGGAGCTGATATACCATAGATTTTACCTATGATATATAGAGTATTTTTAGAGTCTTTTATATGCATTTGGTATTGTGTTAGAGTATTTACAATTTCAGGTACTCATTAGAACCAATTAGAGCTTTTGGACTATGTTGGAGCATTTAGGATGCTCAGCTGAAACTCAGAGTCGAATCAAGATTTATGAAGGCACCATCGATCGGCGTCACACACTATGCATCGATCGACAGCCAAGTCGACAGCAAGATTGGTGAAGGATTGAGAAACTACAAGTTTTACCCATATGTTTCATTATTTGCAAGACAAGTCCCTAGCCGAAATTTAGACTATTTATTAGGGTTTACTATCTTAGTTTTAATCTAAGTATAAGAGACCTAAGGAAAAGTTGTCTTCTAAGTTACACAAGATTTTTGGAATTAAGATTTGGAACAACTTACTACATTTATTGGAGAGAAAGATCTGATCATCATTACAAAGAAGATCTTGAACTCCTTATCTTTTTACTCAGTTTATTCTATTCAATTTATTCAGAATTTATTCATGTTCTTTATTTTTATGTCTGAGTAGTTCACTGTTAGATTTAGGGTATTTCAATGGTGATAATGTATTGCTAATTTTGTAGAATTGTTAGCGTAATCCTTTTGGTTATTTGTTTTAAGTTGCTCTTAATGCTAAGTTGAACTTGATCACTTCAACCTTAGAAATTAGGGTTCTATAGCGCAAGCGAGAGTTTGGTTATAACCTGGAATCTATCTTAAACAATCTAAATAACCGGTAACAAACGAGAGTTGAATTGGAAGTTTAGAGAACCCATCAAACCGCGAAACCAGTACTGTTTAAAATGAGCATCGACCGACGCCATCATGTGACTATCGATCGATACTCAATTGAGATGTGCGAGAGCAATCTCCTAAACCCTAAGGTTTGAGTTCAGAACGATGCTTAATAAAACCCTAGCAATCTATTAATCTGTAAATCTAATCTTACCTAAGAATTTTTCCTAAGTATAATCTCTTAATCTGATCCTCACAAACCAAATCAATCTTAGAATCACTTTTATTGTTATTATTAAAATTTATCTAGCTTTAATTCGAAAACAATAAGTCCATTGTGTAATCCTAGAATCTCTGTGGATTCAATCACTAAGTACTACACTGAACCTCTTATTTGAGAGAGTACAGAGGGAAATATGGTTAATTTGAAAGAGAAATAAAACCCCACATCACCGCCGCAGATGCTTTGGCTGCTACGTCGTCCACATCAGTTCGGGAATAAGCCTTTTATGGCCTTCTTATTTTGTCTTTCTTTTGTTTTGTATACTTGAGGTACTCGAAAGAGTTTTACTCCTTAAACGTGTTTGGGAGGTCTTTTATCCAATGAATTAGTTTCTTTCAATATTTTTGCTATTAGTATTGTTTGCAAGATGTTTGATTTCATGCTTTGTCAAGTATTTTTAGAAATATGTATAAACAACACTGAATGCAGGAAGGTCTGGCTTATTTTCGGATCAAATTAGGTGTGAATGTGGTTTGGCTTATCATGTATCAAAACCAGTTTTTGGTTTACGTTTTGACTTATCATGTCTACTTGTGCGTTTATTAGGATGCTTGGTCGTTTGTATGTTTCTCAAGTGTTTGCAAGAAGAACCCGATTTTCTATTCCAAAAACGTGATTAGATTCACGTGGAATGCTATAAATGATCTCAAGATGCTTCTTATGGTGAATGTGTAGTTCTACCAAGGCACCTATAAGATATGTGAAAGATAGATCGCTAGGATCAGATTCAACAAAGAAAGATGGCCGAGACTTTTAGTTGATCTAATTGACGAACTCAGATGTTTGTGATATTATTATAGTATAGCTATATTGATACTTCGTCCATAAAGGTGCCACATGGGCACCATTCCCATATACCGATCTTGAGCAATAATGTTATTATCAAAGTTGAGTACTGAACATGATAAAGTAATATAATAGCTCACCAATAAAAACAAATTTCTGATGAAACTTAAGACCAGAAATTAAAATCTGGTTGACTCTGACCAGCATTCAAAACTGATATGGTACAAGTTACCCGTTTTTAAAGCGTAGCTTTAGAAGTTCCAAACATAGCTGTTAACCGGAGAATACAACTATTTGGATTCCACTTCCAGCAACAGCGATACCTTATCGGTATCTGCGGATAGATTCAGTATACAGACTTTGTATGTGAACGAATACATACTACAAATTTATCATCAAAAATAAAACTTCAAATTTAACACAACATTTTTTATACACATTTAAAGGTTTATATTAGAATGAAACAAAAACCATGCTAAGTTCGGATTAGACTCCAGTTAACTTTAAATAGAAGTAATCAGTTAGGGGTATTGGTATCTTGAATAGGAATATATGGAGAATTTTAAATTTGTATACCAATGAAATGCCATAAAATGATGCGTTTAGTTTTCCAGTTTTTTGCCGAAAGACATGATCTACTTTATTCAGTTTTGTGTTTTAAGGATTGATCTACTTTATTAAAAAAAAATTGTTTTAAGGTTTGATCTAATTTATTCAAATTTGTGAGGCTATTAGAACCACCATACACTAATTTCATTATTCCAATGATGTAGCAAATATAACAATTTGGTTATCATAAAATAACAAATGGAGGCATATTATATGCATCAAATCCTTATTACAACATTCACGGCAACAATGCCTTATTTCACACATACTTTAGTTATGTTACATAATAAGATCCATATTGATTCATCCACATACAGCTCAGTGTGCAATAACTGCTTACCCGATGAAAGGGGTCTGTGTCAAAATGCCACAGTCATTGACAAGAACATAAACCCTTTCACAAATCAGAACTGGCAAAATAATAGCGTCTTCAGATATAATCTTAGCCTTAACTTTCGTATTCTCTCTATCAATTATCTCTTTTGCTTCTTCTCCTCTTTTCCCCACCAACTCAGGCCACGAGCTCTTCACCTGCGGTGTCTGTACATTTACACACCCACATAAATAAATACATATATTAAGGGCTTGTTTCACCATCTAGATGAGTCATTCGGATGGAGACGAGAGTTTTGTTTGTTTAGGCACTAAAAGTACAATCCATCTAGATGGCTCATCTGAATGACTTTAAAAATTTAGGCTTAATTTTAAAGTTCATCCAGCTCAACCAATTTAGACAATCTCGATGGAGATGGTTCTATCAAAATGGTATATTATACCTCTTATACATTTAACAAATTATAAGCTTAAATCTAGTATAATTTGGTTACTCACGAAAAAGACAAAACCGTATTTTCCCACTAAAATAAAAAAAAATATATTTTTCTGCTAAAACCACAAAAAAAAAAACATTTTCCCGCCAAAAACGGAAAAACGTGTTTTTTCGCAAAAATGTATTTTTCGCCAAAAAACGCAAAATTGCTTTTAACCGCCAAAACCATAAAAACGCATTTTTCCGCAAAGACTTGTTTTCTCGCCAAAATCGTAAAATTCGTTTTCCGTAAGAACATATTTTCCCGCCAAATTCGTAAAACGTGTTTTCCCGCCAAAATCGTAAAAACATGTTTTCCCGCCAAAACAACAAAAATACGTTTTTCTGCCAAAAACGAAAAAAATCACGTTTTCTCGCCAAAATCGTAAAATGCGTTTTTCCAAAAAAAAACATGTTTCCTGCCAAAACCGTAAAAACACGTTTTCCCACAAAAACTGTAAAAACGCATTTTCTCGCCAAAACCGTAAAAACGTGTTTTCCCGCAAAACGTATTTTTCTGCCAAAACCGTAAAAACATGTTTTACCGCAAAACCGTTAAATGCATTTTCGCGCAAAAACCGGAAAAACATGTTTTCCCGCCAAAGCTGTAAAAACGGGTTTTTCCGTCAAAACGCGTTTTCCACCAAAATCGTAAAACGTTTTCCCTCAAAAACGTGTTTTCTTGCCAAAACGCGTTTTCCCGCCAAAACCATAAAAACATGTGTTCTCGCCAAAATCCTAAAATTCGTTTTCCTGCAAAACCACAAAACATGTTTTCCAACCAAAACTGTAAAAAGTGTTTTCCCGCCAAAACCGTAAAAACATGTTTTCCTGCCAAAACCATAAAAACATTTTTTCCTGCCAAGACCATAAAACATGTTTTCCCACCAAAACCGCAAAAACGTGTTTTCGGCAAAAAACCACAAAATGCATTTTCCTGCCAAAACCGTAAAAATATGTTTTCCCATAAAAACCGCAAAACGTGTTTTCGGCAAAAACCGCAAAATGCATTTTCTCGCCAAAACCGTAAAAAGTTAGTTTTCCGCCAAAACTGTCAATACCGCAGAACTCGTTTCCCTCCAAAGTCGCTAAACATATTTTTCCACCGAAATCATGAATATGTATTTTCCGCTAAATCACAAAATGATATTTCTCCTCATAACCATATTTGAAAATAATTATATTTAGATAGTTACTAAAAGTTAATATAGTGAAACAAAAATTAAAATGATTAAATCTAAACAAGGTAATATCAGTAATTTGTGTACTAAATTCATTTAGATGGAGATAAAGAAGCAAACATAAGTCTATTTAGATGATTAATCTAAATGATCCATCTGGATGGACAAACAAAAAATCGTGATAATATCTGGATGGATCGTTTGGATGAATCATGTAAATCGATCATCTAGATGTAGATGACATATGATGAAACAAACAGCCCCTAAGATATTATACTATAACTGTTTTCTTCGGATAATGCATACATATTCACCTTTTTCATGTGCAGATTATTGTATATATTTTGAATAAATTTGACTGAGGTCAAAAAAATTAAGGAGTAAGTAGTGGGAGTCGACACGGGTTTTGGAAGCTTAGAAACCATATTTTATCAACTACACTATTTAACTTTTGATATTTCCTATACAAAACAACATTTTATCATATATTTTTTGTGGTATCAGGTGACCTGAGTACTCTTCAAGTGAGTCTGCCCTTGTATATATATACTCCCAAAGATTGATTTTAGGTTTTGACATATACCAAAAAAATAAACACATACTTTTACTTAATACTTTTTTTTAGTTAGTTTATTTTTTGTTTCATAATTATAGTTTAACATTTTAACTTATTTTTTTTTAGAGTAAAAAGAATTAATTCAAAGTCAAATAATAAGTCTTTAAATAAAAAAATATAAAAAAAACAATTTTAAAATATGGATATTTTTGTTAGCTTCAACAAAAACATTTGTACATAGTTTCAAATAGTTTGAGATGGGTATAGGTAAGAGGCTATGTATAGTATATCTGCATACAGATTACTACAGAAGATGTGTGCATATACTACCAATACTAGTATATATTTTATAAATCAACAATATACCTGGGCAGACGTCCGACATTTCTCTCTCTTTTTCTTTTTCTTGTTTATTTTCTTTCTTGGGAGATTATGATTTATGTAGACTGCCCAAGAACAAAAAAGACTATTTATAGAGAACTTTGTGGTGGCTGTCCCTTCCTTTACAATATTTTCAAATGAAACCATTGAGAGAAACTTTCTCAAAAAAAAAGAAAAAAAAAAACATTGAGAGAAAGGGAGAGTTGTACGCTATTGAGTTTTGACCCTACGTGATATTTCCATACAGAAATTCATTTTTGGCCTACTTTAGATACACGTCAGAGATATATGGCGATATCTGTCAAACGACTGAACATCATGGTGGCTCTAAAAATGCAGTATACTTAATATAGTAACGTGTATACTGTATATAATAGAGCAAGTCGTGTATGGTTTGAATACGATATGTATACCTTCTCAATTATTTGTACTATTGTAATATATATACACAGTATGGGCCGGTGGCTCATATGAATTTAACACTACAAGAAAAAAATCAGAACTGATAGACTTTCCGACCGATTTTTTTTGGTCAAAAATTTCTAACGACTTTTCAACGAATACGCGATTTGTCGAAAGTTCTTGACGGGAAAAATAGAATGTTCGTCAGAAATTCCCTATGGATTTCCAACAACATTAATTTTGAATTTTGGTCATTGGAAATCCATCGGAAATTTCTAACAGATGTAATATCTTATCATTTATGTTACAGTTTATTAATATTTTTATTTTTATTTTAGGTTTAGAAAAAAAAATCAAAATTTCATTTACAAGTCTATTTTGAAATGCTTCACACTCTTCTTGATTTGCCATATTTGACTTACCCATGTACCACCTGAAATAAAGAGGATGTGACTTTGTTCATTTGCGCTAAAATGTTTTTTGGTCATTTATACATCGACTCAATTGTTTATCAACATTTTGGTTGTGTTTTTTTATTCCAACAAGATTAGAATTAGGACCCCGCTGACACTAGTAAAGTGCGGACAGTCTTTTAATATGCGTCTAAAACTCAATACAAGAGCAACATGACTGAGTGGAAGAAAAAGTGGAGGTTGAAGAAGGATAAGCCCTCAGGTCTTAATCAGGATGTGTGGGTTGGATTAAAAGCTTATTGGCAACTAGAGTCGACCGCATCTATCACATAAATTCTCAGAGTAGGCGAAACCAGCATGGAGAAAAAGGTGTGTCAACACATAATTGTGTTGCAAAAACAGAGAGGAACAGGAGATAAATATGGTAAGCTATATCAATAAAGTTATACTTAATTTATAATTTAATTATATACTTAAGATTGAAGTGGTTGTCTTAACTTTTGGTTATATAATTTTTGTTTTATGCTAGAGTGTTGAAAGGGGTGGGTGGTGTGCCACCAGATTGGTTGGATTTGATGAGGAAGATGCACACCAATGTAACAACTGGGGAGGTGCAAGATCCTGTTGCAAGGGAGTTGTTGGAAACTTTTACTAAGGTGAAAGAGGACAAACAAGCACAAATTCAGCAGTGTCAAATATGTACCATTGAGGGATCTACATCTCTTAACATGTTGTCCCGCAAAGAAATCAACCAAATTGTTCTCGAGGTACTCATTGTATCCCTTTCCATATAATATTTTGTGATTAATAAGTTATGTGTTCACTATCTTCTTTACATTATATTTTTAGTAATAAGTAAATTTTTGTTCACTATCTTCTATACATTATATAGCCATTGCTTAGGAAACAAGCTTTCTTTGATTCATTATTCTAGGGTTAGGAGAGAAGGGAATAACTCCTTCATAGTCTTCGCGGGACTCCTTTGGTTTTTATTGATTTCTATTTTATATTTATTCATCTATGATTTATGTTTTTTTTTTATCATGTTTGAGTAGTTCCATCTGCTAGGTTTAGGTTTTCTAGGGTTTTGACGGATTAGCCAAACAATAGAATTGCTAGGGTGATTTATTGTATCCTTCAATAGGATTGTTCTTACTGCTTGTATTTTAGAGTAATTAACTAGAACCATGATCATAGGATAGTTAGGCGCACGCGAGAGCATGGTCTATTACCTAAACATAATCTTTTTGAGCTAGGTACATACGAGAGTTGGTCTAGGAATTCTAGTGAACATATCGATTAAATCGTAATTCTTGACTTAAATGACTGTCAATCGACGATAATCCAATAGCATCGATCGACGGTCATTCCGAGTTCACAACGAGAGTTGGAACAAGGGCTTATGTCATATGATTAGACTCATACTTATGTTGGATATCTTCCTTTAGAATTTGAGTTCTAGAATTTTTACCTTTAGCATTTATACACTATAATCCAGATAACCTGAATGAAAACATAAGTTTAGCAATCCCTCTTCCATCACAATCAAACTCTTATTTACTAATTTCTTATTAATTGCTTTATATCATTTAGCCTAGCTTAGTCTGAAACCGATAGTCTATTGTGTGAGATATCGATTCTCTGTGGATACGATCCTTAAGTATTGCAATCGATTTCTTAGTTGAGAGAGTTTCTTTTGGGGTAATTTGAGCACATCACATTTGGCGACGTTGCCGGAGACTCTGATCACCATTAGACTAGGTGGAGGATTTCGTCTAGGTTTTTATTTATAGTTTTACTGATTTTTAATTTAATTTTCTTTTGGTTTCAGGTACATACATCTGCGTACTAGAATCACCGATGAGAAAAGGTTTTTGGATTCTTCAATGAAGGAGCCTTCTGATTCACGCACGATCCATAAGTTTGAGATGGAAGTATCAATCGACACCCTCAAAGCAGCAGTGATCGACAACGTAGAAAACCAAGTGTCGATCGACACCAACTTCTCGGTATCGATCGACATTATTTGCGGGAAGACAGAGATGGTCGAGGTACTAATATTGAATTTTGACAAGAATGGGGTTTTACAAGACGAAGAAGGTCGCGCTCGCAACATTGCATGACAATTGATTTATGCACAGGGGGCAGTAATCACTGATGCAATTGATGTTGCTGAGATGAACAGACTTTGACCTATATAGTAGCTGGCATAATTGGGCAGATCAGCATCTTTTTCAAGGTCTTACTCACCAAGATCCCAGGAATCACATCAAAGAACTTGAGGATCTAGTCTCGAGTGTCGATGGTCATGAAGCTTCAGAAGGATCCATACTCTGCAAAGTTTTCCCTCACACTCTCTCTAGGGATCCGTATAGATGTTCCAAGCACCTGCAGCCAGGATCTCTCAATTTCTGAAATGACGTCAAAAAGGTGTTCCTCAAAAACTTTCTCAAAAATGCTGCAGCACCTCAAGAGAGCAAGTTGGAATCCATGGTATTACAAATTCTAGAGGGTCAGCAGAAGTTGTTTGGATATTTTGAAAAGAAGCTGGATGTTATCTACACTGAGTTGGATGGGAAAATTGAAGCTCTAAACACTTATGTCAAGAAGCTGGATATTCATATTCAACAGATTGCTGAGGATGCAAAGAGTCAAGAAACAAATTCTAGCCACTCTGTGGACCCCATTATGGTAGAGAGTGATGAACAACATGTATCTGTAGAGTCGAGCATAGCAGAAGACGATGATATTTGAGCTCCGATCTTAGCTTCGATCGACCCTAAGACTTCAGCTTCGATCGACCCTAAGACTTCAGCATCGATCAACACTCCACATTCGGCATCGATCGACACTACGCCTTCTGCATTGACCGACACAAACACTTGTTGTCGGTCGACAACCCTCAAGAATGTAAAAAAAACGAGTTATCCGCCTTACACTACAGACTCGACATAGAAGTAGAGAGGATATAGACACTCACTGACATATGCATTGCTTTTTTGTGAGACTGAGGCAAGACCAATCGTGGAAAAAGTGTATAAGTCTGAGATCTCATACCCTATTGTCCCTAAGCATATAAAACCACCCAATACTGAGAAACTTGTAGTTCCCTGCACTATATCTGAAGTTGAAGTCCCTATCCTACCAGATAAAGGGGTGCATTTTGCGTTGGACATTGAGATATCTTATGATATTTTGCCTAGTGCTACTCCTCAGAAAGACACTAGTGATAAAAGCGATGCAGAGAGCATCCCGTTGGTATCAGTGTCGACCGACACCCCTCGGATATCACAGCACGCAGAGACAGAAACAGCCAAGTCTGGGGGAAAGAACAGAAAGCAAAGAAAGAGGAAAAGAAGCAGGAGAGCAAAAAGTAGTATGCAGACTTCTTGATACTGGTTCCCCAAACTTACTAAGATGGATACCTTGAGTATAGAGTGCGCAGCAAAGGAGGTTCGAAGCCTTTTGCCAGGATTCGAGTGCTTGTTACTCCACAGCAAAAAGAGAAAGGAGAATCTTCTGCAAGAATCTTCATTGACTTCATGAAGAAGAGACTGAAGCAAGTTCCCAATCTCTGATGGAACAACCCGAATTCCAAAGTCAAGCTAAAGACTGGAGAAAAACACTGAGTAGGAGGCAACCCACTGTGTAGTAAGTTTTAATTTGGTTTTTCATCATTTAGTTAATAATTTTGATCTTTATTTAATTACATTAGGTTTTCAAAGGAGTAAAAAAGTTTGAAACCACCATCGGTCGACATCAAAACTTCACCATTGGTCGACGGCTTGGGTGGTTAACCATCAGTCTACAATCATCACTCACCATCGGTTGACACTCTTTATGGAGTTTGATAACTTCGACTTTCTCTCTACCTTTTACTTATGATTTAGTTTTACCCTTATCCGAACTGGACATGATAACACTAGGGATAGTGTTATTTAAGTCTGGAGGAGGTTTGTTGATGTTTTTATTTATGTTGGGGTTCTATTTGTTATATTTACTTAAGTTTTTAGAAAAGTTTTTATTGAATCAAGACGGGGATTATGATCAAAACTTATTTATTGACTAACCAGACTATAGCACCGCTCTTAGACATGTTGATTGCAGAGATTACTAGAGATTCCAAAGTGGATCATCATCCATTAGATCGCACTTACTAAGAAAGTTTGAAGGAACCAAAGCTGATCTCCAACCTAATACTGACTATTTTGCTTGATTTTGGGGCTTGACATACATCAGAACGGATTCCTTCTACAAGTTTTTAAGGCACTAGTCTGTGTAATTCTGATTCCCTTCTCTCGCTCTCTCTCTCTTCAGAATCTATAAAAAAGATTGTGATGGTTTCTTGAGATTCAGAGGGGTATGTACATAATCGATGAACCCACTATTCTAATTCAAAGGAATGATCACACATTGTTGTAATCGAGGGGTAGGTACATTACCGATGACCCTACTATTCGCCTACAAATTTGTTCAAAAAAAGAAAGAAAAAAGAAGAAATCGAAAATAAGATTGCAAGATGGACTGTATCAGATTCATTGTCCGTTGAGTTTGAGATTTAAAAAGATTCGGAGAAGAGAGAAAAGCGAGAAGAAAGAGATAAGGAAAGACTTTATACTTGTGTATGCAGATTGGCAGGAGTTAAGCCCACGTGTAATTTGATCGATTCTCCCAAGTAAAGCCTGCACTTTATCTTTATGCAAAGAAATGAGATCACTAGAGGGGTGAGTCAAATTAGTATTTGTTGAGTTGCTGACATAATGGATTTGGTTGCTATAATAGGATAGGACATATGAAGTTTCCCTTTGATTAGCATTATTTGATGTAGTTGCAATATAGTAGGGGAGATATTTATACTTATACATTATGTGAGTCCCCGCTTTTCAAACCTCTTCCACATGACTACCTTTATTTTCCTTGAGGACAAGCAAAAGGTTAAGTCTACGGAAGTTGATAGGGTCTGATATTTACAAATTTTTGGCTACGATATTAGCTCTATTTAGATTCTATTATATGTGTTTGGAGTCTGTTTAGAGTATTTTCAGGTTAATGTACGTTTTGGAAAACAGTGGTAATTTTGGAGCTTTTTAAGATGTAGAGCTGGACAGACGCGTTAGAAATTTAGCTATGCATGGAGACTCACGCGGTGAAATTAAGCTGATCGTTAGACACAAAATAGAGTGTTACGTTAGCTTTCCAATGCCACCGGTTTGAGGTCCATCTGACGGTTCGATCGAAAGTTATGCATGTTTTACTGAGGAGTGACATGTCTGCTTTGCAAGAGGAAACTATCAGGAGATTATAGAGTTTCGATCGATAGCACAGCCTTAGTGTCGATCGATACATATGCCAGAAGACAGGTCCGACTTGTTTCAAAACCGTTTAAGCCCATAAGCACCATAGATTACCAGAATACCTTGGACGACTTTAAACCCTATTTATGTGTTTCTAAGCCATTGTTTAGGCAACAAGCTTTCTTTGATTCATTATTCTAGGGTTAGGAGAGAAATGAAAAACTCCTTCAGAGTCTTCTTGGAACTCAAGAAGTGGGTCTTTATGACTCCAAGAGTGGATATAGACTGCTTTTAATCCATGAAATAGTTTCAATCTCCTGATAATCAGGCCCTTCCTCCTCTAGAGAAAAAGCTGTGGAGTGTTCTCTGGAAAATAAAAACATCTCCGAAGCTTAGACACTTTCTATGCGAGCTCTTTCTGGTGCACTTGCATTTAAAGAAAGACTTAGATCTAGGGGTATGAATTTGGACACAACATGTCCTCTTTGTGGACTTCATCAGGTAACCATCTGTCATGTTTTATTCACCTGCGATGTGGAAAAGGAAACATGGGCTCGCTCTCAGATTCCACTTCCACCTGCAGGTTTCTCTCATAACTCGGTTCTTTTGAATCTGTACCATCTGCTCTCAGTAAGCAAAAAACAGAAGATTGAACAAACTGAGAGGTTATGGTTCCCTTGGATACTTTGGCACTTATGGAAAGCGAGGAACAGTTTCTGTTTTGAACAGACAAGATTCTCTGTTAACATCTTCTCCAAGCAGTAGAGGAATCTACCATTTGGTTTAATCTCATTCAGGATAAACAGAATAAAAATAGTTTAGCTAGAGAAATCAATACGGGCAGACTTGGTGGAAACCACCAATGGGTTTATAAAATTAATGTAGGATGCCTCCTGTTCAGCTAGTTTTCCAGTTATAATGGAGCATCTTTGTTGATCCCGGGATTTTCGAGGTCAGCAATGGAACACAGTCGGAGATCCTTCACAGTGTTAGCTCGAGTTTGGAAGCAGACCTTGCCACAATATTTTGGCTGCAAAAGATCTTCATACTCTGCACTGGAACAGAGTTGTCATTAAAATTTCATCAGCTCAAGTGCTTGAAGCCCTGAACAATTCGCATTGATTCCATGGTTTTTCCAACACCGTCAAGCATACTCAACAAGCACTAAACTGCTTCCAAAACTGTTATGTGGAAGTAGTGAATGTTTCTGCAAATAGAGTAGATGATAAGATCGCTGTCAGTGTTACTAAGGATAGACGGTTTCAATCTTATATAGCTCGTGGAGGTCCAAGTTGGCTCACTGGTACCATTCTTGCTGATGCTGCAAAATTCTCCATCTACATACTCAAGATGAGGCTGCAATAGCTTCTCTTAATGGAGTATGAAGTCATGGTTTCTAAACTCTCTTCCCTTTATAGGGGTATTTGTCTTTCAAGGACCTATTGGTGTATGTGTTTTATTTTTCTTTCGCTTTCTCCTCTCCCTCCAAGCATTATGTTGGAGATCAAACCATTGAAGTTATTTTAATGACAAAAAAATCTAAGTTTAGGAGTCATCAGAGGTAAAATGCAGTTGAACGAAGACCAAATTGAGAACTATCCTGATGCAAAACCTTGTAGCTTCTCCAATTTTTAAGCCAGAATTGTTTTAAAATTTGAAAGATAAACTTTGACTCTTTATATTTCTCTAAATAATTGAAGAGTAACCAATATTATAAATTTGGAAATCAACTAAGGAAGAAAAGGAGTGAACGATTTAATCTTGTGACTTCCCATACTTAAGTAAAACATGAGCTGAAGCTTGAAATTGATGGACTAGAGTCGGAGAAACTCAGCCAAGAACCTACGATTAGCAAAGATCAACACAGTGACTGGACCGTTACACCAAAACCTAGATAAATCACTAGAAGAGGGAAAACACCCACTGATCTGACACCGGAGTCTTGTCTGCGAAATTTTCAACAAGCACCACCGCAGAGATCTAGAGGGGATCTGTCCCCTTGGACGTAGCCACATGATAGAAATGAGGAGCAAGAGCCCCAGACCCGAAAGCGATGCTGACAGACACACGTCTCTCTGGAGAGACCGGCGTTGTACATCGGAGACCACACTACAACTACACACGACGAAGACCCAACAAAAGAGAAAATATTTCCAGAGAAAAGAACCAGAAAAAAAACTGAAGAGAGATAGTCGAGAAGAGAACAAAGGAGGGAGGAAGAGGGTCTGTCCCGGTGGCCGCAAGAAAAACCGGCCACCGGGAAAGCAGTGATGGACACAAAGAAGAAAGGGGGGGAGGACAGTCTCTCATATGAATCTAAGACATACATTTCTGAAAAAGATAAATCTCCTAAAATCAAAGTGCCCAAAATAACACCTAACATAACAATCAAAGTGCCCAAAATCAATTTTATCTCGTTTAAAATATCAGTTAATTACTTATTAAAGACATAAAATTAATAAATATTTAAAATTTTAAAAATAAGAAAATCAAAAATATCATTTTACAATTTATTTTCAAAATTAGTTTTTTTTTCAAAAGAAAACTCAAAAAAAGATTTGAGAAATTTCTTTAGAAACACAAAGATTAATATCACTTTCCAAAAATACATTCAATCAAAAATACTCTTACATTTGAATTTATGATTTATAGATTTAATGATTATTATTTAGGTTTTAGTATTTAGAGGGTGGGGTAGAGTTTATAAAATTTTATAACTAATTTGTAATTATTTATAATGATTTAGGAGGATTAGTTTAGCTTTTATAAGAAAGGCTATAAAGCTAATATATTTATGAGAATAACTATCATTTAGAGGGAAATTCAAAAAGTAGTATCAAATTTTATGTAACATTAGAATTGTTCCATACGATTTTTACAGTTTCTTGAACTATCTTCCTTATTTAAAAAAAAATCCCCCTAATTCAGGAATGCCTTCATAAATATGTAAAAAGAATTCTTCAATTAACTTGTATGTATTCATAAATATGTATGTAATGTTACTGAATTTGATTTATATACAAATTTAGAAAAAGTATTACTCAATATAAAAAGTCTCAAAGTTTTACCAAAGGTAGTTTTTAAATTGTATAATAAAGTTTAAAAAAATATATATATAATAAATTCCAGAAAACCTTCTGAAACCTTAGGAAGATGTTATACATATTTAAGAATATCTTACTATATGTATATATGTATATATATATAGTTATTCATAAATATATATTGTTGAAATCTTTGCTAAATACAGATTAATAATTTATTTTTAAATTTAAATTTATGCAAAATTTTCTTATTTATGAAGATATTATACATATTTATTAGTAATATCTTTCTAACATTTAGGAAGAAATTATACTTCTCTATGAAAATATTCCTAAGGTCAAATTTATAAGGACAAACATATACATTGAGGAGGTCTTCTTAAACTCAAATTCAGAAAGATATCATACACATTCAGTAACGTTTTCTTCAATTTTTAACCGGTTCATAAAAAAAGAATTTTGAAAAAAATATGAAAAAGATATTCAAAAATAAATTTCAAGAAAGAAAGTAAAAAAAAGTATTTAAAAATTTTTAAAAATATTTTTTAATTTTGTATCTCCATATAGTAAGAGTATAATCTTTATTTACCTCTTCAATGAAACTTATTTTTAATAAACTTATGGTTTACATTGGTTTCGGGCACATCTCAGCGTCACAAACTTTGTTTTCACACCGGAAGCTTATAAAAAAAAAACAAAAAAAAAAAGACACTTTGGGATTGCTGAATCATAGACGGATCAAAAAAAATGATATATAAAGCAACGGAACCATCATAGTATTTTTTTCACTCCTACAAAACAAAAAAGAAGGATGGTAATTGGATCATTTATGGATCTGCGTATAATAGAACCTATATTTTGTTTTCTTTCGCCGAAAGGAAAGGTCAAAAACGTAAATTCCATTGTAGAGCCGTATGCAACGCACAAAAAAAGCCTGTACGGTTATTCAAATTTCTCTGTTTTTTTGGTTATCTCGCCTCATTCTGCGAAATAGAAAAACCTTTTCTATGTATGCTATTTTGTGATAATAAAAAACAATTTTAAGTGTTCTTTTTTAACTAGGAGGTGTTTGGGCTGTAGACTCACCTAATCCACCCAGACCCGATACCATTCGGCGCTAATACCTTATATGGCGTAAAGCATCCCGTGGCCGGGACTCGAACTGGTGATGACGGGCACCTCAGCTGAGGTTTCCTTTACCACCAGACCACGAAGCCTATTAATTTTAAGTGTTATCCTTTGATTGTTTCTCTTGGTGGTCATTTTATGCTATTTTAAAGGGCTTTCATGTGGTTATTTTACGCTTAAGATTTGTATTAAGACACGTAAAATCTTAATAAATAAAGTAGAGTTTTTCTCTCCTTGAGGGCCAAAAAATGACACTTGTCATGCTCTCATTGAATGATTTTTTAGATTGGACTTTGTTTTTGGTTTGGGCCTTGAGTTTTTTTTTCTACAAAAATTTATTAGGTTTTAGTAATTTAGATCCATGAGAATAGATTGTGCTTCTTTCTTTTGTATAATTGTATTTCCAATGAGATTTCGTTAGTAATTTAGATCCATGAGAATATATTGTGCTTCTTCTTTTTTGTATAATTGTATTTCCAGTGAGATTTCGTATAATTGTATAATTTTCATGGAGAGAAAAAATTCTACTTTATTAATATTAAATTATAAATATTCTTTATAGAAAAATCATGTGTGGGATTTTTCAAAACTAATATAATTGATTTCGTTAGTAATTTAGACCCATGAGAATAGGTTGTGCTTCTTCTTTTTGTATAATTGTATTTCCCAGTGAGATTTCGTATTATTGTATAATTTTCATGGAGAGAAAATTCTACTTATTATATTAAATTATAATATTCTTTATAGAAAAATCATGTGTGGGATTTTTCAAACTAATATAATTGATTTAATTTATATAATGTTGTTTATGTTTGTACACTGGTATTCTAGGTTTAATATTGTTTTGTTTTTTTCTAATGATTTAACAACTTTTAATAAGTCTTTAGTTTATTGTTTGTTATTTCTGTAATTTTTTCATATCGGGTTAAAAATCGTGTTTGGGTTAAATTTATTTGAAATACCCAAAAATTGGAGATTGGAATCAAAAAGTAACTTAAATCTAAAAATGTACCCATTATATCCAAAATTAGTTTTTCAATAGGTTTTTTTTATTTCGGACCTGAATTACCTGGACCCGTTAAGAAACAATCTGAAACCTAACCAAAAATCACAAGTACTATTTTTTTTCTATGCCCGAAGGATCCGGATCCGACATGAACCGATCCAACCCCACCGAAAACTCGAATGCTACTTTAGACATTCAGTTACTTCATTTTTAAAAAAAAATACCAAAACCAACAAAAGAAACTAAACTGAACTAACCCCACTAATCAAATTTGGAACTCAAATAAGAGAACGTAGCGAAATTAACCAAATTTTTAGTTAACTGAAATCTAGAACTGTACACATTCGTATCCGAATTAGTTTTTCAACAGGTTTTTGATTTCGGACCTGAATTACCTGGATCCGTACAGAACCAATCTCAAACCAAACCAGAAAATCACAAGTATCAATTTTTTTCTATGCCGAAGGATCCGGATCCGACATGAACCGATCCAAATCCCACCTGAAAACTCGAATGCCAAGACCTACTCTAGACATTCAGTTAAGTCAATTTTTTTAAATAACCAAACCAAACAAAAGAAAACTAAACTGAATTAACACCCACTAATCAAATTTGGAACTCAACTAACCCAACGAAGCGAAATTAACCAAATTTATCAAAACTTTAACAAAATTTATACCAAAATCTAACCAAAATAATAAAAAGCCTTTGAATGAATTTAAAAACTAAACTAACAGAGTACCGAACTAAAATTTATTTTGGGTTAATTTAGACGATTTTTTTTAACCGAATCCGAGCTGAGTAACCCAAACTAATTGAACCTTCATGCCTATGCAACTTATTAAGGTTACAACAACAATCAAACAAGTTTCACGACAACAAACTCCCACCTAGCTGACACATTAAAAATCTCGACTACATTTGCATCAAATGTTATTATTACAATCACATGTGGAAATCTATTTTCATATAAAGATATTTATGTAGAGATTTACGTGGTTTACGCCTACTTCTTTACTTCAACTTTCTTTAAAAAACATTATTGGCTCCACAACTATATTATGGAACCCAATAAAATAATTAAGTAACAAAAAATATTATAACGGAATGAAACAAATACACATATGAACCACCGCAAAACATCCATGCATTTCAATACCCATCATATGACAACACATAATCATTCTTGAGTTGCAGCAACTTATTCTAACACCCACAGTTACATAACTATTTAGACAAGTCCAAGCATCAACCAAACATTTAGTATTAAATCCAAAATGTCCGAATCAAAAGCAAAATACACTTACACACCACATACATATAAACAAAAGACTATATCCGCGCGAAGTGCGGCAAC